>CAAKMY010054987.1:739-25265 GCA_901111285.1 Corrigiola litoralis
CCGATACACATTTTACATCCTAATTAACTTTAGTTACATATTAGCAAAAATTATAAGAAGTTAATGATCACAATCTACTCATTAAGTCAAATCAAACAAAGTCAATTACATATTATATTCATTTGAAATAAATTATATGTTATCTTATATATGTTGAAAAGAATTTTTAAGTCAATTTCACAAAAAGTCAGATGAGAAGAAACTAAAGATATGGAAGAAGTATTAGTTTTGATATAAGTTTTCTAAACCTTTTTAAATTTAGACCATTTCGTAAAATATATATAAATGAATTTGGTTTGGTAAAAAAATTATATTTTTTCTATTTTGACAATATTTGAGGTAATACTTTGATCGTTAATAAAGTAAATATTATAATTAAAAAAAATTAATTAAAGTATAATCATTAAAAAGTTAATTAGGATGTAAAATGTGTATCGGTATTTATAAGTTGAATTTTTCTATATTTTCAGGTATTAATAATAAAAGTGTGATATTGTCAAGTGTAGAAAGTCAAATGCAAATAATTGGTGGGAATGGAGGGAGTATGATATTAATATTTGGTTTCCATGATGTTTGGGATTTTGTGATATTTTATTTGATAGTTTTGTTGAGTTCTTTTATTTATTAAGTTATCATAATTTTTCGCAAAATATATACGTTTTTGGTTTCGTTTTCTTTAAAATTTCAATGATAGTAAAAATATCGTTAATTTAGGTAGTAATAAGTTAATTATTTTATGAGTTAATTAAAAATATGTTTATCACTATAAACAGTATTGGATGACAATTATGGAGATTCGAGAATTGGTGGTGAATAGGATGGAGTTGATGGAAATGGTTGTGAATCGACATTGGCGTTTCTGAAGTGTAGTGTGAACTAGTACAATGACTAAGAAACTGTTTCTAACTTTACTCATATTAAAAACTAGTTATGTGCTCCGACGTTGTTCGAGTTTTAAAACTCGTGGTCTTTATATTTGACTTCTTTATGATTGTTTGTAGTTTTTATTTCATTAAATTGTGATTTTGGAATTTAATTGTCAATATATATGAGATTATAGTTATCTTTTTTTTTTTTAGGAAACACATGATCTTTATCATTAATGTTACATGTGATTTTTTTATGAGTCATTTTTCTTAATTTTATTATGGAAAAATTGATGAAAATAATCTTGGGGTCATCAAACAAAACATGGTACCACCTTAGGAAATCAATGAAAATAACAACACCTTTATACTTTTGTCACAAAAATTGAACACGGCTCATTGGCTATGGAATCTCCGGCCATTATGTGATGATGTGTCATTTTTTTGTTAATTAGCATCAATTAACAATAACTAATACTTCTAAGAACTCACCTCCTTCTTCCTCCCTCTCATTTACCACCTCCCCCCTGAACCATTTTCCTTCCCCGGCTCCATCCACCCACATATTCCGCCCCCCCTCCTAAACCCCTTCCCAACCCCATAAAACCTCTTCTCGGCCCCCCTACACCCTTCCCCCACACCAAAATCCCCTTTTCCTTCATGTTCCTCTAAACCTCCTCCCAACCTCAAAATCCTCTTCCCCACCATGGATCTAAGCAATAATGAAAAATGGACGACAATGGCCTCTTCGATACCACAGACCCTCAAAGTCCCCTTCCCATTCATGTTAAGGGGTGATAGGTTTTGGGTGGGCAAGGGGATTTTTGGGCTGTGGAGGAGGTTTTCAGGGTTGAGGAAGGGTGCTACAGTGGGCGAGGAAGGTGATTTTGGGGGTGGGAAGGTGGTTTTCAAGGTTTGAAAGAGGTTTTCGGGGTTTGGTAAGGGTGTTACGGTGGGCGAGGAAGGTGGTTTTCGAGGTTGGGAAAGGTGTTTCGGTGGACGGGGAAGGTTATTTTGGGGATGGGAGGTGGTTTTCGGGGGTGAGGAAGGGGTTTAGGGGGACAGGAAAAGTGATTTCGGGTTGGATAGAAGGTTTTTTGGGGTGGAGAAAGGGAGTTTCAAGGCTGGAGCAGGTGTTGGGAACGGGGTTAAGAAAGTGGGGCAGAGGTGGGAGGGATGGGAGAGGTGGGGCAAAGGTGGAGCAGATGTGAGAAGGGGTTTAGGAGGGGTGGCTCAGTGTGGGTGGTGAATGAGAGCAAGGAGAAAAGAATGGAGTGGTTTTGAGTATATTCTAATTACTACGGAGTATTAGTTATTATTAATTAACACTAATTAAATAAAATAACAATAAAAAAATTCATAAAATCACTTTTATGTCGGAGATTCCCCCGTCGGTGACCATTGTACCACTTTTGTTTGACAATGTTAAAGGTCGTATTATTTACATGGAGGATGATACACACCCACCGGGTGGGTACCAGTTTCACACCTACTCTCTCACATAATTTATTTTACCTTTAAAAATAAAAATAAATTTTAAAGATCATGTGAGAGGGTGGGTGTGAAATTGTTACCCACCCGATGGATAAGTATGGTTTTCCTAAGGTGGTACCATTTTTTTTATGGCCCAAAGGTGGTGTTATTTTTATTTATCATTATGGACGACCATTAAGTAGGTTTATAATTATATATTAATTTTTTATACTCCGCTTATCAAGAACAACAATAATAGTAAGTAAAATAAATAAATAAATAAACTTATCTAACTCAGGGCCATTTATACATAGGTTTAAACCTTTTGTGATGAATTTTTTCCCATTAATCTATTTTATTGGAAAGTTGATTTGGATAAGACAGTTTTAGGGTGTGTCTGGTAGGTTATTTCAGTAACGTTATTTGACTAGTCTATCTTATTTGACCAAATTTACAGTCATCTTAAAATTTAAGGTTGTTAGGTAACACAACCTAAAATACATTATGAATAAATAAGCTACTTAGGGAACTTGAAAAAAAATACAGTCACATAATCCAGTTACAGTTACCTTTTCGTATTTTAGGTACCTTTTCGGGTTTCAGATACATTTTCAGTCTGTTTTACCAAACATATCCTTAGTGTACGATATAGAGGGATATCAACTCTATATTTTTGTACATAACCCCGAAATATTGATAGTTCACTCCTTTTGTCATACTTGTAAACTATCGTCTCTACCTAATCGTATTCATTGAAAATACTCATTTGATAACAACGTGGTTACGAACTACAAAAGTTGGGAAATAGTCTTAATTAGTATGGTTAGACGACGACATTACTCATTTATTAAATTAAACCAAGGGACTTAACTCTTTACATTTTCTTTTCTTTTCCCTAAAGTTATACACTCAAACATAAAAAAAATAATGATTTTTCCTACATTAATTTTTGTTTGATTTTAAATTGACTTTTCTAATAAAGTTGTAGTAGTCTAAAAATTCCAACTGACTTTCCTAGTTACTAATATAATATATTAGTTTATTATCTTAATTATAATTAAAATTAATAAATTGCAAAAACCATATAATATTAAAACTTAATGAATGACTTTAATCTTATTTGAACTTACAATCTTTACTTACTACTGAAATACATGCAAAGAAGGAAAAATCATATATGGCATTATTTATAGTTCCGACAAAAAAATATGACAAATGAATCTTGTATGAAAATATATTTAGGGCAAATCTAATGATAAATGTATCATAATTTTTGATTTACGCACAAATTTATAAAGAATAATGTTTTATGACTTTTTAGGTTTCCTATTTATACCAATTTAATAGGTTTCCTACCTTAACTAAAATTCTACTACATACTATATCCTTGTACACTTTCAATTATTTCTTGAACTTTATATATAATAATATATTTTTTGATAATATTACGTTCAACAGAATCATGACAAATATCAATATTTTATTTACTTGAAATCTGATTTTAGTATATATAGATAGATAGATAGCTTGCACAAATTATCCACCCTTAAAAAGAGTTAAAGAAAGAAAAAATTTCTCCAGAAAAAAATATTTATTTTTTGGAGGATATTCCAACCAATATGTCATTAGAAAACTAAAACAATAACGAATACAATCATATAAGATTTATTAAGATTTTGGGACTAGATCGGATAGGAAAAAAAACATATTGTTTGATGGGTGATTTCCATAATTCCATCATTATTTACCTTCTTCAATACAATTAGATGAAATGAAACTAAACTCAACTCAGGAGAAGGAAACTACGTTGGTTTAATGGAATTCAATACAACTATGGTAAAATGCTATGTTCCGATCCACTAAATCATAAATTGCGCACTTTTTTTTTGGCTTGAATAGAATACGTCATATTAAGTAATAAAGAGTTTCAGACTACAACTATTACAAAATCACTTCCCTAACCTCTTGGGTTAAAGGGGAAAGAAGAATCCCTATGAATTCCCTGGATGTTATCTCTCTGAAGTTCATACCAAATTAGTACATTATCCGAATCAAAATGTTCTTTGATAACCAATGGTATATCGACATAATTTATTGGTTCTTCAAAGACATCCAAACTCTTCCCCGCTATCCTGCAGGCTAAGCCATCAGAGGCACCAACCCATGCTCGCTTGATCTTCTTGATCTTCATGATACATGCGCACGTGCCTGCTAGGATCTGGAGGTAGTCCCTGCAAGTAGTGTAAATATTAGTGAGAGTGTCCTTGTACCATCCTTCATTGATGCCATGTGCTGTTATCGAGCTATCCGAGTACAATTGCGCCCCTGTCCAGTTGTTACTTGAGGCCCAAGAGGTTGCTTGCCGAACTGCAATGGCTTCGGCCTCATTTGAGGATCTGCATCTTGCCTTCATCATAAATTTTTGGCACTATTTGCCTTGCTGATCAACGCAAATCCCTGCCACACCTGCTATATTCCCTGCAAAGGCTGCATCGACTAATATATTTCACTGGCTAGTCGGGTCAGGTGGGGAGGATATAGGATGGGGAGTTGGAGTGGTGCTCTGGTCTTGGTGGATAGAGTAAAATACTCAAGGGCCAAAGCGGTGGCTGACTCTATAACAGAGGGAGGTTTGGTATTGATTTTGGAGAATATCCAATTATTTCTGCGTGTCCAAATTTTCCAGGAAATAGTGCAGAATAGACTGGACCAAGGCAGATCTTTAAAGAGAGCTTTAGACTAACAGGTTAGTAGCAATCCAAGATTGAAAATCATTGTCAAAAAAATCCACAGGGGTAGCAATAGTAGCCCAAACTTCCCTAGCCCGGACACAAGACCTTAGAACATGGTTAATGTCCTCAGGAGTGGTAGGGCAGAAAGGGCAGCTATTAGAGGCGCAAAGGCCTCTAATAGCTACCAAATCTCGAGTAGGTAGTCTGTTCCACCATATGAGCCAAAAAAAGAATTTCATTTTTGGAATTGCATGAATAAATTGCGCACTTTGTTCATATATATATATATGCGCTATATTCCGTTAATAATGATCGATATTGTCTAGATTAGGACAAGAAGGTAGAATTTGAACAATGGAACATGCAACTACAAAAATACCATCACTTCCTATCTATGGAAAAGCTACACCAGTATCTGTTTACAGGAGATCGAGTGGTCCGCTGGTGAATAAATTTGAAGCTAAAACAATAATTGTACGTACATATAACAATTCTTTCATTTCGAGGAACTACAAGAATTTTGAAAATATCAGCCGGCCATCTTTTAGTAAATAAATATGAAAGTACCACAAAGGTTATAGTTATGGGAATGCATTTCATATATATCCGTAACTACTGAATAACCTAGCTAATTAGCTATAGGAAACCTCTTGATCAGTTGGGGGACTATCAAAAGATATTTCATAAATGCTCCTCCATTACATGATTCATACGGTTAGGTTTAGCCAAAAATAAAATGTGAGTATATTTATATAGTTGGGAAAGAGTATTAACATCCTCGCAATACTCTTAATAGAATGCATTTAGCTGGAGTTTTCGACTGAGATATTGCGTGGAACGCAGATATATAGTTATTATTAGATGATGCTATTCAGTGGGTTTCTAGTTGTAAGATTTGCGTGAGAGTCTTTACGTACATGATCATAGTGCGTACTACGTAGTAGTAAGACTAAGTTACTCATACTCTAAAAAATCCTTAAGTTTGTCGTACGTCTTTGCAAATTATACTCCGTACTATATATATAGGATCAGGATCTTATATTCCATAGTAAACGTCTTCCACTTCCAGAAGGCAACACATACTACTGAAGTCTGACAAATTATCATATTACTTCACTTCCTTCCCCCAGAGCTTTGGCGCGCGGCTGCAACGTACACCAGATCACCGAACCACAGCACTAGATCAATCTAGCTAGCAAGAGCGGCATTCTTCAAATCAGGCCAGCGTAGTTGTTGTCAGCACAACAGAGTCTTTACCTCCTCCGCCAGATTGAACAGAGGCAGTCTTGGGGTTTGTCAATAATCCAGGGTTCAGTATGTAGTTCTTATTGTCTAACTTAAATATATACCATCACCGTTCTTTTCTCAATCTGCTTTATACATGTTTGTCTATTACAGTTACACTATATGTAGTATCATGGTATCGTGTGTCTTCATGTTTGACTGTTCTACCATTCAGTGTTCATAGTGTACTAGCAAGCATTCAAAATCACATAATTTGGTACGAGAATTTGGTTTTCTTCCATTTTTATTATCATAAATTAACGCTATCACAAGGTTTTAATATTAGTACATGATTACATTTCTCTAGTAATAAGTTTTGACGCAATCGTTTAAGAAGTGTTATACTTTGGAAACCTACAGCTCATGGCTATCACTTCCTTATCTTCCGTACATCAATTCAAGGGTTTTTTTTTTTTTTTTTTGCCAAAACGTTTTGGCAAAACTAATTACTAAAATGATCAGTTTGTAATATTTATCCTGAAATGTCCATATTTTAAACAACTAATTAATTTTAAAGAATAAAATTGATCTATATTTTGGTATTTTGTATTAGTTAAAAATGATCTAACTAAACAGTACGTTCTTAATTAAAGGAATACCATTTAAAATTTCAGAATTATCTAGATGTTATCGTTTTTCTTTTTCTCTCTTTTAAAAGTAAAATGACAGCGGATTAATCTTTATACAATCAATAACATACTTATATATACAAATATGTATATATAAGGCATTCTTTTTTGAATTTAATCTAATGGATGCAGTGAGCAATTTTTTTTTATTTAAAAGGATGAAGTATGTAGTCGGATACAATAATTTTCTCATAGACGCATCAATGCTAGCTTTATATATTTGTTTTTACTTTCTATATATATATATATATATATATTTGTTAAAAAATCTTTGAACTTAGAAAATAATAATTACGCACTTGCACATGTGTGTTTTTTTAGTAATATTAAATTTTAAAATATAGAGAACAAGAGGAAAAGCATATAAGTTTGTAAGAATATTAATTGCCTGAATGGTTGGTAGTGCATGGTTCTAACTTATTGAAAGTGGAGAGTGTGGCTTATAATTTTAGATAACATAGACCAAACAAATAAACAAACCGTAACTAGTAAAAAGAAAACCGATTTAGAATGGTTTTCTAGGGAGTAAAACATGTTTTGTCTTTTATTTAGCCGTTTTAGTAATAAGTATTAAACATTGGCTATTTTGGTAATTAATTTTTCTAGAATGGTCATTTTGGCAAAAAAAAAATAAAATAAACCTCAATTCAACCATTTGCATGAAAGGAATAAGGAGATATTACGTAATGTTGCATACTTGGCCATTTTGGCAAAAAAATAAAATTAATAAATAAAAAACCTCAATTTAACCATTTGCATGAAAGGAATAAGAAGATATTACGTAATGTTGGATACTTAGTTAGGTACGAGAATGGAACGACATATGCAACCAATGTTGCTCCATAGTAGTGGATCCACCTTACACTAAGGGGGGCAAATTATTAGATACTCCGACGAGCATGTGCTTCCACCCTATATTTCTTATAACTTTTAGTGTTTTTCTTGTACCTTTTTCGAGAAGGTACAAGAAAAACGACAAAAGGTACAAGAAATTTAGGTGGGAGCAGAACAAGGTATAGATTGTGCACTAAGGGGGGTCCCTGGATTCCACTTGGGAGATTTTTTTTATAAATAAAGAGAGTTTATCTGATAAAATTATTTATTTGTATCATTAGTAAACCCACTTAGAGAAAAAAGTGACCCCACTTAATAAAGTTACCCCGCTTAAATTATTTTCTGAATCCATCACTACTACATCGACATATATCCTTCTAACTTCTAATTTTCTGTTTTCATCTTGTATTTTGTATATGTCTTCTAATCAACTCTTGCTAATTCATCTACTGCAGCAGTACAAAGCACTACTAAACATGGATCACCGTCTTTTTCTCTTCAACTTTATAGTAGCACTTTTACGCATAGATCGGTGTTTCGCGAGGTAATGTTGAGAAGTAGCACTTGATTCTTCTCTATTGTGTTTCTTACTTTGAATGAATGGAGAATCAACTAGCCGACTTAAAATGGGAGTAGAAATACTTTAGTTTTTATTTTTATTATTTTTGAGTTCGTGCTTTTCTAAATTACTTTCTAATGATACTTTGATATTTAGTAGGTCTGATCCATTAATATTTTATAACAAGATATTGTGAGATTTTTAGTGTGATTTCTTAGGTTAAAATCATGCTTGTTAATATGAAATGAGAAAGAACTCTAATTTTATCCATTATGTATGACTAATTACGTTTTAGTGAGAAATGATGGATGTGAAGTTTAATAGAGTGAGGTCTTAAGTGTTAAATATGATCGATGGTTACTATTAAGGGATAGAGGCTTAATTTATGTCCACGTATAAGGAATATAGATAGACTTGTAAAATATAAAATATGAACTTTGATCCAAAAATGCGAGATTTTAGTTAAAATGATCATTTGCAATTACTAAGGACTAGAGAATTTTTTATTCTCATGCAATCTATATTCAAATGTATTTTAAATGAAAACATGAGTTTGTGATCTAATACTCTATAATTGGATATCTAAGGGACGAGCACACTGTACCTGAGAACATGGTATATTATGCTCATTAATGGAAGCTAGAAATAATAGGTCAACTATGTGTTTAATTTACGGCTTGAACCACCTATTCCATATTATCAAATTTTGGTCTATACATTTGCCCCTATTTTGTTAGACAACTAATCGATTAGCATATATGCTACATCAAACTAACGCATGCCCCAACAAGGGGTCAATGACTTCATTTCGGTCGCATATCAATCTCACAGTTTCATGGACCGTCTGACAGGATTGAATTTGAGAAACCTAAAATGATAATTTAATGGAAAATAAAAAAGACCTACCACAAAAAAAAACTTTTCTAAACTTTGTAGGACAATAACGACAATAGGATTATTGTTATTGACCTGTTTCTAAACAATATTATGAGCGGACTTGTATGATATTGAGCACAATAATAATTTGACATGATCCAATCTACACTCGCCCCATCCATGTCGGCTTTGGTCGGTCTAGCCTCTGATTTGTACACTATCTTGTGGCTACCTTTAAATTAAAGTAGTGTTACTGCTTTTGTTATTCCTTTTTCAGTTGTATATAATTGTTACCCAACGCAAAGTTTATATTTAAAGTAACGCAAAGTTTATATTTAAAGTATATATGTAGTTAACATCACTTCTATATAGTTTTGTTGCTAAATTTTGTTTCATATTTCAGGGCATTTGTTCTTGCTATTCTTTGTTTCGAGTTCCATGGGGTCACTAGCACAACAAATATGAAACAACCAAGTGTAGATGTCGCATATTTTATTCCAATCGTAGTAATTTGTACTTGTTTGATGTTATTGATTGGTCTTATTATTTGGTTTTGTCTGCGCAACCAACAAACCTACAAACGTCGAAGACTGCCAAGCAAAATACATAACAATTTTCCAATAGAAACTTATACAACTGATAGGGAGGGTGAGTTTAATATAGTGGAAGGTCAGTGTCTCATATGCATAAGTCCATTTAGAGATGGGGATGAGTTATGTACCCTTCCCGTATGTAGGCACCCTTTCCACACAAAATGCATTGACTCTAGTTGGAAACGTGATTGTCGTTGCCCTGTGTGCAAATATGATTATTTAGACAATCACATTTAGTGTATGTTTAGAGGGTTAATCAAGGTGTATTTTATAACATTTATAGTGATTGATATTGAACTTTTAAATTTTTGTATGTAGTAGTTTACTGATTAATATCATTTTATGATTATTGAAGTTTTGTGAAACTTACACATTTTCTTAAGTAAACATAATACATCTATGACTTATTTTAGAATAATAAATTAAATATGACATAAGATTGAGCATTGAAATGATTATAACAAGTACTTTCAAAGTAATACACATTACGAATAGCAGGATTAGTATCACCCTTCATTTGAGTTTGATCAATATATATATATCCTATAGAGCTTGATCCCTATTCCTATTGAACATGCACATAAATTGGTTTCCGAGCTTTAGCTTTCTTCTTCAACTTACAATGAGCCATATCATGCCCCAAAGCAACATGGCAACCCTTTATAAATAATTTTCTAGTCGATCATAAACCTATAGTAACTAGAATTCAATAGGAAGCTCACCTAGCTAAGCTGACACATCAACCTCTATTAAGACTCTAGCAAAATAGATCGTTTCTTTTATTGTAGTGCACTTATCTACAAAAAGTGGCTTTCCCACCCTACTTGCTACCTTGCTGAAACCTCTCATGACTAATTAAGGATCAAAATTTGGAAATAAGACCCATATCGCTATATGAGTTGCTCTCTCAAGCTCTTTGCAAAAGTTAGGTGTCCATTGCTTGTGAATTAGTGTATAACCCCCAACTTACCATGCATGAAACTCCTTTGCGAATTTCATTCTTATCATTTTCGTTTTCAAAACGGAAACAATATCACCACTTTTTATAGTAAAAAACAGACGATGTCTGAACATATAAAATTTCTGTATAATACTCAATTTAGGTTAAAATCCACTACACAACCCACAAGTGTATTAGTTCACATCATATTCATCTAGCTTCTCTAAACTCCTCAATAAATTCTAACTCCATACACATCTAGAATTAAGGAGAGAGGACTAAGCACTAGTAGCACGACTAGTAGCAACATTTCCATCATCAAGATCACTTTCAACCACAACAGCATGATCAACAACAATAAAACAGGAGGATCTAAGGAATAAGAAGAAGTCATATCATCCTTAGGATCAAGATTATCAGGTGCAAAATTTCCAGAAATATCACGTATTGCATGCTGAAGAGTAGCATTAAGATAGTCATTAATGGTGACAGGGTTAGGAAATTCTTTTACTAGCTGGGTATGAGATCTTTCGGAATATATTACGTCATTGAATACCATATTTACGTCTAAGAAATCGTCTTGAGAGGTAAAATTAAGTGGTGGAGCTGATTTCGGAGGTCACCCTCTCCTCTCCATAGTTAGAGTTAAGAAGTAGACATGAGAGTAAATAAAAAGTATCTCACATGTGTTATTATAATGGTTGGTGGCCCCCATCAATAGAGGGAATTATAATAATACATTGTGAGAGGGGTGGCGCTATCTTATTTTCCTAAAAGATAATGAGCTTGGACCATCTAGAAGAGAGAGCTGTAATTTTCTTTTCTTTTGTTTGATAGGTTTTAAGAACTTTAATACTTCATAAAATTATACAAATTTTTTGATCCCTTTTGTTCAATATTACGAATGTCTTTGTACTAATTTTTATTTCTATCCCTCTTCGAGATCAAAGCTTCTATAATGTGCGACATATATAAAATATACCGACGTATATAATAAGAGATTAAATGACAACCGTTGATACAAAAGATTCAAGATTAACCGTGAGATTAATAAATTATAATTAAATTAAAAAAAATTTAGAAAAAAGTTTGAAATTCATTTTATAAGACTTTTAATGTTTATAAACATGTCATATAAATAGAAGAAATTTGTAACACTTTAATGAAAATTTATCTTCACCAATATTCCTTAGTCTGAGGGGAACCAATCACCATCCCCAGCCCTTACCTACCCATCCAATCTACTGTCATGCAGTGGCTTGCCACCACCACTTTTTCTCCCCCACCACATACCATCGACCCCTCATCTCCCTCTTTAAAAAGCCGCCTCCTCTCCCTCCCTTCTCCCATACCGTCATTCCCCCTCCCTCTTACCCATCGCCAATATCTCTTGATGACATGTTACCGTCTTACCGACGACCTACAAAATTGAAGTCGTCCGTTTGGGGGAGATGGGAGAGGGAAGTCTACACTATGGGGACATGGACGAGGGTGGTACGAGGGCGTATGGATGAGGGGGACCAGAGACGGAATTGGCAGTAGTTTAGGGAATAGGTTCACCGGAAAAGGAAATGAGGGGTGGTGTTGATGCCAACGGTGGCTGATTGGGAAATTGGTTGGGGTTGAGGGGGTGGGGCTGGGGTGCTCCGGTGGCATGGAGGTGAGGTGGGGGTAGGGGTAGGGGTAGGGAGGGAGTTCCTATAAGATAAGGGGTAATTAGGGTTATTATCTAATTATAAATAAGGTATTTAATTAATTTCATTATTGTTAATGACATTTTGTTAATACTTAAGATTAATAAAATAATTGTTTACAACAATTTTCTTTTTTCTAATTGTTTAATGTTAATCTAAATTTTCCTAATCTAATGGTTTATATCAAGTCTCATTCATGAGTAGATTTGTGCCTTTTGTTTATTTAGTGAGGAGGTTGGAAATATTTATTCACAAACGGTGAGAAATGTCATGGTAACGATATAAGAATCCTAATATGTATTACATGTATGATATAATACAAATATGAGAAATTTGTTTGACATGTATAACCATATACTACTTCAATTAGCGGATTTTCTTGTCATTAACCTCGTTGACCTTTGATGAAGATTTGTGTCTTGACACTTATAGCTCTAAGATACTATCTAAGAGTTAGTTTACTTTATTATTACTGTTATTATTCAAATAGCAAAGCAGTTTATGTAAATATTAATAGATATAATATATCATGTTCACAGAGTCGTACCACCATAGTAGACTACTCGGCCAAACATTGTTGAATTTCCCACATCATAAACACCATAATGCCAATCGTCTACATACGTTTTAGTTTCCTTGGGGTCAATCTGATTGCGATTTGAATCCAAAGCAACAAAACCAGAACAGTACGCGCTACGATCCAAATCTTGAACGGGATAGTAACCATTTCCCATTGGCGGAAAAGGTAGATTTAGTGGAGCATATGCCTCCCCGCCAGCTCCAATATAGGTTGCCGAAGTCGCCATTGAAGTAAATATTTGTTGCGGCCAAAATCCAATAATTGTACCCAAGAATTGAAGCCACCAATTTCCCTTTTTGACATCCTTATTCATCACATCATTGTACATATTAGTTAGTACCTAAAGTGGACCTAATAAAAAATAATCGTAACTATCTTTATTTGTTCTTTATTCCTTAAGAAAATGAAATTAAAGTAAAAGAGGTCTCATGTATTTTCACCTGATAAATAAGCAGTTTGATGACATACTGATCTCCTCCTCTTTTTGACATACCCTCAAGGATCGTATCAATTGGTATATCTTTGCTAACACTTACAAATCCAGGACAAAACATGTTGAAACAATGTGATTGACCAGCCTGACAAAATGTAATTTCACTCATATTAGTTGTACATAAATGAGAATACATCATCGTGATGCCACAATCGCACCATCTAGAATAAAAGGGATATTTTTAAACTTACATTTAGATACTGAAAAAGGTGTGGACTGCTATCTTTGTTTATGGTAGGATTAATCTACATAAACATAAATGATCATGTCGGTTAAAGGTAATTCATAAAAACCAATGTTCATTTTACGTAAATAAATATTGGAAACAACCATATTTGTCTAATATTCTTGAATAACATCTTTACGTAAATTCCCAATGAATTCAACATAAAATATTAAAATAAATACTTTCTTAGATTTGATATTATTTTATAAGTCATAAGAAATAATGATCAATAAGTCTATTTAGTTGTTCATACGACGAAGATTACATATTTTATTTGATGAAAATCTTACCGTCCATCCAACTTGTATACTATCATCACCACTTTGGATTATCAATTGTCCGGTCGAATATTCAGATGGTGTGATTGATAAATTGTAAATGTTTAATACACCTCCTACTCCATAGTATTTCACTTTGCTAGGATCGGAATTTGTTTGGACGATTGCGAACTACAAAAGCAATAAGTAAAATCACAATTGTTGCATAAATAAATAATGTATGTCATTTTGCATCCTACCTTGACAAACTTATTAATAATGTTACACAATGCTATCATTTTAAATTAATCTAAATAGAATATTTTATATTTATGCTTCATTAGTTGTCATAATGTGGAATCCAAATGAGTGTACTTATGTCTTAACTTTTAAACACAAATTAGGTCTACCGATCTTTTGGTTTATAGATTTGTTTCGAGAGAGAGGGCGGGTAAAAACTAGTTATCATTTTGAGTGTAACTAATATGTCAAATAAAGGTAACAACGATATCAATGGATCTCAAATTTTTTCTATAGAACTAAGAGTTCCCCTAAAGTTACTTTGTCAAAGTAATAAAAGGTCCAATTTTGCACAAATTTGTAAAGTGAACTCTCATATTTCCCATATTTATATCATATTTCCTATCCTTCCATTCGCTTTTTTCTCCTTAACTTTATTTGCAATGGCTAAAAGTTTTTGGTGTGCTTTTTCGGGGTACAATCTTTAGTGAAATTATCCTTCCAAGTATTCTAACTTTATTGAAGTTTCCTTAATGCATATAGAGAAAGATAGTAATTTTAATATATAGGAAGCTTACATGAGTTCCAGGTTTTGCTTTACGAGTGTTAAAATTGACTCTTGAAGCATAATCTTCTGTAAATCTCTTTATTTGTATAGCATCATCCTTGGTCACTCTCTTTATCGGAACTGTACCCATCGGACAACCTTGGCCTTTTAATTTAACACTGGCAATAGCATCATCCCATGACAAATTTTCCTCATGTGGAGCAAAACTTGGTCTCATCTGTCCCCGACAAATAAAAGATATGAGTAATAGTTATTTCATTTTCATGACATGGTAATAAAAATTGAAATGACTTCACAAACCTGAGGGTGAAAAGTATGGTTTCGGAGTTGTGGATGATCAAAAGCTGGTTGCGAGTAAAAATCCACACAGTCGTATATTTCTCCATACTCATTCTACATAACCAAAATAAATTATAGTGTTCTCATGTGCACTATTGATAAATAAATTGAGTAAGATTTAACTAAAACTTTAGGAAACCTTAAATTGTGGGACATGAACTTTTCTTATTCCTAAGTTTGATAGTGCACTTTAAGGAACTTATCATTTTAATAATTAAAAAATTCTAAATTTGTAGCATCATAATTAATTAAATGATAAGCTTTAGGGGTGCACATGTATTTATGTTGTTTGAAAAGCCATAAGTTTATGAAAGATGTATATATATTTCCACTTAAATTACTTGTGCGTCAACCACCTTGCATGAGTATCATCATAGCTTTTTTGTTATAGGTATTATAACATGGTCATTTTATTAGTATACAAATATTTAAAAAAAGAATCTTTATTTAAATAAATAGAGTCAGCTGGGAAAAAAAAGTTATACATTGATCTATCAAAATGGGTTCCTATTCAACAATTGAAAGAAATGTAAAACAAAGATGAACTTAAAAATCGTATTGAGAATCACCTGTATAGTCTTGGCGCTTGATTTTTGAAGGTGTTGAAATTGTGCATCAAAATCTATTTCTTCTTGTTTAGATGGTTGGATGCCTTTTACTTGAAAAATAGTGATAAATAAGCACAAAATTGAAAAACATGTCAATTTTTTGGTAAACATTTTATATTGTGCAAATACCTTTGGTTTGAAATTTCAATGATAATTCATGATTTGGGAATAAAAGAGTTTTACCCATATATATAAGTAATAATTATGCTTGTCCGTTTCAAAAGGTAACTGAAAATAAACATAAAGATGTAACTTATTTTAAGAGATTTTATTGTAGTTTTTGGGTAGATATCTTAAATGCTTGATTGTTACGACTTATTTAAGTGTAAGTGAATTAATGAGTTACTAAAAAAAGAAGAAAAGTACAAAACTAGGATCTAAACTTACCATATACGCTTTTTTCAATCAAGACCTAACCACTATTTTATTGTAGTTTTTGGGTAGATATCTTAAATGCTTGATTGTTACGACTTATTTAAGTGTAAGTGAATTAATGAGTTACTAAAAAAAAAAAAAGTACAAAACTAGGATCTAAACTTACCATATACGCTTTTTTCAATCAAGACCTAACCACTATTTTTATTTATGTGAAGGACCAAAACTACCTAAAGTCTGTTTTTTAAACCATTTCAGTCGCCTTATTTGACTCGATTGCCTTATTAGACCAAAATTTTACTTGGCTTAAATTTCGCTTCCTGAAATAATAAGTTAAATGTAGGGGAGAAAATGAGCCGAGCTTGATCGAGTAGTAGTATGTTCATGTTCATGTTCATTTAACTTAATCGAGTTCGAGTTCGATCTCGAGCTTTAGGTCGAGCTCAAAAATCTGTTCAAGCTCTGTTCATTTATTATTGATCGTGTTCGAGCTTTGTTCATTTATTAATCGAGCTTTATGCAAAACCGAGCTTTGAACGAGTTTTATAATTGAGTCGAGCTTATGAAAAATTAATATTGAAATTAATAATTCCAACTCCCATTAGCATCCAACATTTAATAAAAAAATTTCATTTATGACTAGATTTAAGCAATTAATCGGTCAAAGACAATTTTTTCATTATTAGCTTTTATCTAAGGCATGATATTTACAATGTAATATTTTTGAAATACATACAATATTTAGTAAAGTTCAAGTTTGAATGAGATTTTATATAAACGAGCTTTTAGACGAGCTTGTTCATGAACATAATTAAACGAGTTGTTCATGAACATAAATAAACGAGCACTATGTTGTTCATGTTCAAGCTCATTTATTGATCGAGTTTCAAAAATTGTTCGGTTCATTTATTAAATAAACAAACAAAAACGAGCTTTAGCCGAGCTCGAGTTCGAGTTGTTCATTGAAAGCTCAGTTCATTTACACCCCTAGTTTTCAGTCACCTTATCAGTTTTCAGCTACCTTATCAGTCTCTTTTGCCAAACATAGCCTTAATTTCTTTGAGCTTCTTTTTGGGTTAAGTTTGTCAAACCCAATATCTAAACTATAGGCTTTGATACAATGTTATATCGTCAGTTTTTTCTTTGGTACAAAATGTCATATTGTCAATGGGCCTACACAAACCTGTTCAAATGAGCGCAAATTAGCATATTAACTCAGTGAGATCCAACCTAAAACCAACTGCCAATAGGTGGAGTAACTCATGAGACTTATATCTTAGGTTTCTCTTATCTACTCCCTTCATATCCACTAATACTTTATATATTATAATTGACACTATTTGAGGTTATACATTAACCATCAATATCTTAGCGTATACTCCGTAATATTGGAAATAATTAAAAAAATCATAATGGTTAGATTTTTTTTTTTTTAGGGTCGGTTAGATTTTATTTAAGATTACTATTATATGATTTTATAATGTTAGAGGTCATATATAAATAATTAGTAGATATGAAAGGGGTAATAATTTATCAATATTTTTTTTTGTATATTAAAGTAACTAATAATACGGGGGATAAGAAAACGAGGATTCGAATTTCGGACAACTTTCAAGCATTTTGAACTTTCGATTATTAGACGAACCTTACCCCTCATAATTTATGAACATAAGACTTTCCACAACTCATATATGGTTGACTTTAACAATCTGCTAATCATATCATCACATAAATATCTGCATGCATGTATTTCTTGGATGGGATCTACCATTGTTATCTGAAATTTCAATGAGCTGCCTATATATGAGAAGGGGACAAGAGAGGGAGGTCTAAGCAAAGAGTTAGATCATGGTCGATTTCAAGTAAGATGCTATTCTCTAAGCGGCAAAATCATCAAGACCTTTTGCCCTCTCTATGCCTTTCCGTTAAAACACTAGAATTTCAAGAGCTAGGACAAAGGTGGGACATTATTGGGACTTGGAGCATGTGATGGAATTTGGTTAGAAAGTGTACGGTTAAAATGCAAAGATATTGAGGTTAGATCATGTAAAAATAGTCAATATCTTTTTCTTCCCACCTTCACTTTGGTAACTCAGTTGCTCCACATCAATCATTTTCCAATACCATGTGGTGTTCAAATAACGCCTGTTAACGCCTCTTTGTTAAGATGTCTATGTTAATTTATTCAAAAAAAAAAATAAAAAATGGATGTCTATGTTACGGAGTACCATTTTCCTAAATCTCTGAGGTACGGTTGAGACAAACGTGTAAATTTGAAACCCCCACCTTCACCAAACTTATCTCCTGCATTCAGGAATATCAGGAGATAAGAGTTGATTTGGGTATTGAAGTTTATACTTGGTTCATCTTAAGGTATTGATGTCAAATAAGTTCACGTTAACGTACCGAAGTTAACTTTTCCGTTAGATCTGACTAATTCCTCAGTTTACCAATTTTTCATTTATTTTTCTGCCTAAAAAAACTCTAAAATTCATGAATTAATTATATTGTTTTTCTCCTTCCTCTGCTTCCTCTGGTCCTCCCACCATCATGACCTCCACAAGTGCAACTCCTCATATTTTTTTCCCAATGTCCATTACTTAGCATGCCTGACTCCACCTCCCTTTTTCCCCATCTCTATGTCCAACCTTCCCGAACTGCATAAATATCACAAATGACCTGTGGGCTCCCCCACCACCCCGGATCTCCAATGCTCCGATGACCACCTTTTTCCCGCTCCCTAGACTTTCCACCCATGACCCATCTCAGCCTCACTTGTTGATACCAATTCAAGCTCATAGAGGGTCGCTGCAACTCCATCGCTTTTTCTATCTCTTTCTTATGAAGAATATAGAAGGTTTTGTTTGAGTTCAATGGGAATTACAGTGGCAGATAAAACCTAATATATTGAGAAATGTCAGTTATAAAGGGTGACATCCCACTGTTTGGCTTACGAAGACTTCAAATCTTCAATCTCATAAGTTTTGTTTTTCTCATGATGAAGTCAGCACAAAAAGTTTGATGTTTTGTCAAGCCAATAGAATAAGTGGTTGATAGATGGAGGAATTGGAGTTGCTGATAATAATCATAGACATCTATGGTGCTTTTGTAGGTGCTAGAGGGGAGAGAGATGAATGGTGCTGTGTGGCACTGGGGGCTATGAGGGTAGTAGACTGGCAGTAGAGAGGAAGAGAGCAGGGGGAGAAAGAAACTAAATAAATGGTTTCATTCCACTGTTCCAGAAATAGGGAAGGCCACAAATATATAAAAGATAAAAAGTGAAATTGAGATAGAGTTAGATTTAACAGAAAAAGTAACATGAGTACCTTAACATGAACATTTTTGACTTCAATACATTAACGTAAACAAACTATAAACTTCAATACCTCAATTAAGGCTTAACTCGGAATATCAGGTATGGCGTATTTGTTTTTTTTTTCATAGCAAAACTTGCATATCATCTTAATGAAGAAAAGAGCATATTGCAACCTAACCTTTTTAGACTAGGAAGGGCTTCGTCAACAGAAGAAAACATCTATACCCAAGAATAGAAGTCCAAGGCATCAAATAATAGACTGTTACAATCTTGGAAAAACATTTGGCACTTGATCTTTATAAAAAAATCTATATAACATACAGTAGAGGAAAAATTGGATCTTACTCACTACAAAATACAAAGATTGACATTTCTCATAGAAAATCCTAGAGTTTCTCTCATGCCAAAGTTCGTACACAGTAGCTATGAGGGAGGCTCTACAAAGCTTCACCCTCTAAAATCCTTCCCTTGATCTACCAAAATTTTTGACATCATCCTAGTACTACTCCTAGCCAAGCACGTTTAACTATGAAGTTTCTTAGCAAATGAACTTCCTGAAAAGAAGATGCATCTTGTTGATGTGAATAATACTATCAATCACATTAAGCACTCATCAAATTTTAATTTCAAATATGAGGTATCACAAATAGATTCTAAGTAGACCAATTCTTTATTTTGTGACTCAGAGCTTGAATGAGAAGAGAATAACTTGTAACAGAAAGTTTCTTGGCAGCCAGAAATACACCAAGATACTTAAAAGGTATAGAACTTTCACTGATTTGAGTAAGAGCCAAAATATCTCTTTTAACCGCACCAAAGACACCTCAAAAATAAACATTTGTGTTTGGAGTGTTTAGAAATTAGACCAGACAAGCTGGGAATTGATTACAAACAAACATAATGCCTGAACTGAATGTAAATCACCCCTTGAGAAAATAAAGAGATCATCAGCAAAAGCCATGTGCTTAAGTTTCTCATGGCACAATTTGGATGAATCTGATTTAGAACTGCAATACTGAAGCTTCCTGGAGAGAACTTCCATAGCCAATACAAACCAATTAGGTGACAAGGGGTCTCCCTATCTTAGGATTTTCTTACCATGAAAGAAGCTAAAGGTTGATCCATTAACTTGAATAGAATAACAAGTTGTACTGATGCAAACCATTATCCAGTTAATATCACAAGGAAAATTAAGCTTACAAATAACTTCTTCAAGAGAAGACCAACTTAAAGAATAATTTTTTTAATATCAACTTTTATAAGGACCCTAGGAGACAGATGACCTCGACCATAATGCTTAAAAATATCATTAGCTAAAAAAATATTGCTACAAGAAATAGGTCTAAACTTGTTTTAGAATTTTGCTTGTTATGAAGAAATCAATAATTGCAGCACACAAATCTGATTCACGATGGACCAGGCCTTCATAAAAAGGGGAAGAATAGCCATCAATACATGAAGCCTTACAATCAGCAATACCAAATAAAGCTTGTTTAATCTTAGAGTGAGTAACATTGTAAAAAAAGAAAAATTTGTTGATCGATTAGCGGAAACAAGGGTGCCCTGAAGCATAAAATCAAGTTCTGGATGAGCACAACATCTTCAGAACCTATCAAATCTAGATAAAGCTCAACAAAAGCCTAGCCAACAGTTGAAAAACCCTGATGAGAATTACAAAAACTATCATTAATCTGAGTAATTTATTCTTACATTTCATGTCAAGAAATTTTGAATAAAAATAAGAAGTGTGTTTTCATCATTGAATTGTACATTAGAAATTTCAGGCTTCTGATAATGATAAAAACTAGCTTAAGCACTTTGAAGCTTTGCATACTTGGCTAAAATCCTTATTTCTTCAGTTATGAGTAAGGCATTACAGGGATCAGAAAACATCTTTGTATGAATATTTACTAGCTCATGAAAGCAAATTTTTTACCAAGGTGGTTGGTGTGAGTGGTAAATACTCTCATCCCTTAAACAAGTGGTCAGGGGTTCGAATACTAACTCTTATGAATGGAGCAACCAAACTTGGGAGGGGCTATATGCCTTCAGTTTCCCAAAGGATGCTATCCCTACTACCGGTGGGGGTACTTCTAAGACACAAAATAAAAAGCAATTTTTAACTCTGGGTGAGATATTTGAATATTGAGTTTAATGCACCATTTTTAGGTCTTTTGTCAAAGCCTTAAGCCTTGACATAAAACATAACATTTTTGCGCCTAAAAAAAAAAATAATGCCAAACAATATCAACTAGTGTCAGAAATTGACTATCTTCAACCCATACATTCAAGAATTTGAATTGCTTAAGCCTTGTAGTGGATGAATCAGAAAAAGACAAGAGAACTAGGGAATGATTTGAAACTCCTGGCTCCAGAAAATCGACCTTAACAAAGACACCATTCTAAAACCAACTTGTGTTTCCCATAACTCTATCCAGTTTGCATAAGGTCTTGGTATTGTCATCGTGCTTCTTACATCAATAAAAGGACTCCTGATAAAAGACAAGTTGTACAACAATTAGCAAACTACTGAATCTCAGATTTTATAGGATTAGAGTTACTAATTCTCTCAAATGAGTTTAGAACAACATTAAATCTTCCATAATAATCAAAGGAGAGAAAACTGCAGACCTAAGCATAACATCAATCCATAAATCCTATCTCGAAAAACCCAAATTAAAGGCATAGATGTAAGAGAGGAAAACGCTGCAGCGGTCCAAAACTACCTTCTAGTTAACATCCATTGAAGTAATGTCAATGATAGTAACATAAATAACGGCAGGGTTCCAAGCAATCCAAATCCTGCCATTATAATGACATGAATAATTATTAATCACCTTCAAATTTCCAAAAACCTTTTTTTTTTTTAAATTTTAGCAATTTTATGCTCTATTATTTTGGTTTCCAACAACCCAAGGAAGACAACTTTATTTTAACCAAGATATTTCCTAGCTAACACCTTTCTGCTGAAGGGGGTCATTTAACCCCTTTATATACCAAGAAGAGACACACGTCTTACATTGAGCTGGTCAACTCCTCACCCAAGTTATCCATATATCTCGGACAATGTCAACCACAAAAACTTCCACTTGAGGAGGGAATGTAGCATTTAGCTATGGAAGATAACCTCATATACAAGAGTAAACTAGTTTGAAATCTCATTCAAAGCATATATGGGTTCATTTCTTCTAAGAAAAAAGAATATTATTTATTGTTGATATATGTATCAATGTAAAATTATAAATTGAATTTGAATGTTTAATAATACTTTAAATGTCTGATTTTTCTTTTAGTATGAGAGTATACAAAGTCAAATTGTAATTATTGATTTTCTTTCAAAAATTATTTGTATAAAAGTTTTACAATCTTCGTTCTTGTAAGATTATGTTGGTTGAGTTTTTTAATATTCGAGATTCATTTTTCACTTATTTTTATTCACATTAGTAATGATTTATTTTTCAAAATAAGCGATGCCAAACATTCTTCTATTGTATTATAAATTGTAAGTATTTAGATATTTCAATTTCAATATATATTTAAACCAAACTATAATCATATTCATATGAAACTGACCAAAGCAATTACAAATAATAGAATTATACATGGATTGTAAGTAAACAATACATAAAAAAGGAACTTATGTAGTATTTTTTTATATTTTTTTTTACGTTTTTTAATATCTTTTAGACTAAATTTGAATAGATAATTTAATAGTCAATTAACTAGCTATATGTGATAATAATAAAAAAAATTAAGTTAAGACATCAATATAGATGTCAATAGATACTCTTTTTTTACCTTTCTTTACTGAACTTTTTATTACCAAAAAAGACAATTTGCTCATTTCATTCCACTATCCACTTTACTTTTTTAACTTTATGCATTAATTCTTAGGACCTAATATAGTAAAATGGAGAAAAATAAAAAAATTAGTTGGATTTTTTTAGTTCACTTTGTATGAATAAATATCTTATGCATAATTTCAATTTTATTCTTATAACAACAAATACCAAAGTAAAAGAAAATACATGAACATACCATAAGTACATATATAGTAGAGATAGACAAAAAAATGAAAGAGATTACATATTGCACATACTTAAAAATATAAGAGCACAAAACTTAATATTTTCAACATGCAAAGTAGTCATAGTTTTCACATTTATGAAACACGTGAAGTTTGATAATAAGTAACATACATGAAAGAATGAGTAAAAGTTAAGAAAAACAAACAGGAACAGATGTTAAAAGGTATTTCATTTGTCATTTACTTGAATATAAGTTAGAGTTGCATATATCACCTGCAATTGCAAAAAAAAAAAATGTTAATTGTGTTAGAATTTTTATAATCAAGAACTTTGTTAGTATGAACATAAAATATTACTGAAACTAATAGGGTGAATTAGTTAGAAAAAAATAGACGCTATGGTAGCTATAGATGAATAATATAAATTATTCGAGTTAGAAATAGCTAAATCAAGGTGAAGTAACACAATTGAGTTCAAGGGTTATGAAGAAAAATACATAAACAATGATATAAAGATCTTAAAACACAAACAATATATAAAATCTAATATCGAATTCACCTACTTTAAGTTTTGATTTTCTTTATGGTGCCACTTTGTGGGAGAGAGAATAAATCGACCTAGACAAATGATACAAAAAAAAAATTGATGTTATGGTATAAAATTAGGATGCCTGAAAAATGGTGATCATGTATTGAAAGAGGACCCAAATATTTTTGGATTTTTAGCTCTTATATAGACTTTTTGCTAGTAATTGAGAAAAAGAGGGAAAACCAAAGACAAATAGTAGGAATTTCAATTAATTCTTCATAAATAATTAAATGAGATAATTATTAGTTGATTGAAAATATAATAAAATTTTCATGTTACATAATACAAAAGGTCATGAAAATTGAAATGAGATTACAATATATTACATTGTTTTTTGGATTTTTGTATGTTTGGTGCCCTGTGTTTTGGGCTAATCCAAGTTTGGTGTCCTGTGTTTTTGATATTCCAAGTTTAGTGCCCTGACTTTT
>CAAKMY010055011.1:0-10040 GCA_901111285.1 Corrigiola litoralis
CCCCCCCCCCCCCCCCCCCCCCCCCCAAATTTAGATACCATATATTTTTGGTTAAAATGGAAAAGAGCAGAAGAGTTCAAATAAGATGAAGAAGTCAAAGTGCTTTCATAAACACGACATCTCACTTAGATCGAATTTAATGTATCACACAATCTTTTGATTGTTTTCATAATGTATACACCTAAGTACCTAACTTAACTTGAGACATATGATGTACAATTAGGCTATGTTTGGCACGCCTTCAGAATTCCGATAGCTTATAAGTTAATATTGACTTATTTGCTTGAAGAATGTTTGTTTGACCAAAATCAGAAGTGTTTAGTAACTACTTTCTCTTAGTAGCTTATAAGTCTTTTTTAACTTATCAAAAATAAGCTAATCCAAGTAGCTTATAAAGAAAAAAGGTACTGGTAATAAATCTATTTCATTTTTGCCGCAAGTCTTTTTTACAAAATAACAAGCCTATCTATTAAATCCTTAATATTATTTTCAAATATAAGCATGTCTTTTATGTCATTATGTGAAATATCAGTTGTTTGTTTAACAATTTTACCAATCATTTCATTAAAATCAGTTACCTTATAATCAGGTCTCAAATTTCAGCTACCTAGTCAAATAACTTATCAGTTTTCAGTCACCTGATCAGTTTTCAACTAGCTTATCAGCCTTTTTTGCCATATAACCTAAGTATGTATTTTTGTAATTAACTATTAATTATTTGTTTTACAAATTTTACAAAACATTTACATTAGATAAGCTACCTTGTTAGGTTTCAAATTACAACCATATTTATTAGTTAAATAATCAATTTTGTTATCGATTTTCAGCTACCTTATCGGTCATATTTGCTATCCTATAGTCTAATTATAAGTTATGAATAGGTGAGTTAGTTATGGTACAAATGTAGACTTTTAAAATTTGAAATGGATAAGACAATTAGAAGCTCGCGTCAAATTTTGAAGTCCATTATCTTAAAAACTCTCATTTTATTCCTTAAAAAAACATATACTACTTCGTATATTTAATAGTAAGATCGTCTAGCTCAAGTGTTCGAGACTTAAATAAATAGTATTATACATAGCGTAGTGTTGTACTCCGTAGCAACTTGCACTTTAGTACGGAGTAGTTTGCAGGCATCTTTTCTCACAAAGAAAGGCATGTGATTCTGATCCTTTAATTGTTGAGATCTCTTTTAAGATTGAAGCTCTACTAATACTACTGATTCTTCACACAAACCCAAACTTTACAGATCATTAGACGTAAATTCTAATCTTGGCCGGATCAAATTACGCTGTGAGCCGCGCAAGCTGTAACGATCAACATAATCTGCTAATTAACTAGAAGCAAACTACTCGAGATTTGTTAGGTCGATCATCATGATAAGTTTGGCAGATACCACCATCAAACAAGAGGAAGTAGCCAGCAGCCCTCATCTTTTCTACAATATACGGAGTATCTACTTAGCATCAGCTTACCAAATGATGATCATATATATGAAAAACCAATAATTATTTGTGTAGCAGATGCTCTTTTGGAATTGGACCCTCATTTTCACCTAATGCTGAAGAAAACTTTTCAGTTTAATTTGAGCACTTTATGAAAAAGGCTTCATCAAAGTGACTAGATGATTTAGTGGCTTAACTTAATAGGTTAATTTAGCATATAAAAATAACTTGAGTTTAGTTAGGTTAGTTTAGTGGCTTAACTTAATAGGTTCATCAAATATAAACATGTCTTTTATGTCATTTGTTAAATATTTAACAATTTTATCAAACACTTCCATTAAAATCAATTACATTATCAAGTCTCAAATTTCAGCTACCTAATCAGATAACTTATCGGTTTTCAGCTACCTTATTGGTCTATTTTGCCAAACATAGCCTTACTGGACCAATATTGTAGCCACTATAACTATAATACATATGCCACCATTAATTTTGTTAGATTAATCCTAACCATTCATCAGTTTGACCAAAGAATTGGCAAAATTTCCTTCAGCAAACAGGCCTAAAACGATTAAGGATCAAAGGCAAGCATTTCGTATGGTCATAGTGATTGGCATATCATATAAATTAAAGACAATTAACTTTCGGTTTATTTCTTTCACCTTTGTCATTAGTCCAATCAAATTGCTTCATACATAACACATTACCCTTTTTTATAAGATGAAATCACCCAAAAATCTTTGTGATTACTAGTATCAGTTACTGTGATGTTATCCGTAAAACCCCGGCCCTTTCGATGAAGAAAAATTTCTATCTTAGGAAATAGCCAAACATAATGTGCAAGCTCTGATGCAAGATCTAGACAATTAGGCAAAGGGTCAAAGAAGCAGCTGATAAATGGCCTATGCACGGTGCTACAGAATTACACAGATATTTTCCGGATTACGTAGGACTTCAGTTGGGAAGTGGCCGAGTGTAAAAAATAAGGAAAAATTGATAAGAATAATCCCAACTATGGCCGAACAAATAAAAATAATCCCAACTATGGATATATACGGCAATAATCTCAACTATTGACTTTGTTGATGCTAGTGGTCCAAAACTGACGGCTTTGGATTTTCCGTTAATTTTAATGATAAAATTACTACACTACCCTTACCCACACCCCAAAAACTAACTCTTTTGATTGCTTTGTTGACCCATCCCCTCCCCCGCCATGCACGACACATCGCAACCCCATCCACCCACATGTACCACCTCCATCACGCCGCCACCACCCACGACCTCCTCCCATCCTGCCACCACCCAACAACCTCTCACAACCATAGCCCCATCACTGAAACGATTCTCCCCTCCCCGCATAACCATCATACTAACTCCCCCAACCTTCTGCCAAACAACCAAACACAATACACCACCACAACCTCCCCTACCACCACTGTCGATCACCTGCCTCAAATCGACCGCATCTCCTTTTTCGCAGCCTCAATCATACACCAGTCTTCAACACCATCTTCCTCCTCCCACCACACCACTGAACATTAATACAACAATAAAACACCTTCCCCCTCCCACCATACCATATTCCCTACCCCAACACCACCGGTTTCACGCCATAAAATACCGTCAATCTTCAAACCACATCACCTTCACACCCAAACACCATACCACAAAACACAACCAGCAAAGTATCCAAATAGCTAATCTGACCACCACGAATTACATAAGAAAAAAAGAAAAAAAATGCAAGAGAAGGAAGAGTAGTGATCCAAAACTCTCAGATGCGGCTGAGAAAGCAGGGGTAGGGGAATGGTCGCATGGAGGATGGGGGGGGGGGTCATCGGGACAGATGTCCGGGAGAGAAAATGGGAGGAGACCATAGAGGGAATTTGGGAAGGAAAGGGTAGAGGATTTTGTGTGTTTGGGGATGGTGAGGGTAGTTTAGTCATTTTGTACGTAAAATTAACGAAAAACTCAACTCCGTCAGTTTTGGACCATTGGCATCAGCAAAGTCAATACTTAGGATTATTGCCATATATTTCCGTAGTTGGGATTATTTTTGTTTGTTCGGCCATAGTTGGGATTATTCTTATCAATTTTTCCAAAAAATAATAGCATTTGGCACTATATATTACTGTATCTGAACTTGGCTAAATGTGGTTATATGTTACTTTTCAGTTTTTTCTAGCGCACGAGGACCACCAGCCAATCTGGCTGAAAAGTGTCACAGAAATGATGTCTTCATGCATATAAACAAGACATATGTTGATATTAGATGCAGTTAATTCCAAGATTCATACACCTGGCTCAGTGGATAACAAGATAAGGCATTAGCGAATAGAGGGAATACTGCTTTCTTTTCTCCTGTCTTTTTGACTGGCATGTCACATGTGCACCCAAGCAGAGGCGGATCAACAAATTATACAATCATTCGGTGCCTGCAGCAAAAAAAAAAACTGCTATTTAACAGAAATGAAAAAAAATTAGGTTACTTAAGTTACAATGCCAACGTGTTAAGTGTCCAATGTCATTGTTTTAGCGTAGGAAAAGGACAAAGCAGGAGATTACGG
Source organism: Corrigiola litoralis (assembly GCA_901111285.1). NCBI lineage: Eukaryota > Viridiplantae > Streptophyta > Magnoliopsida > Caryophyllales > Caryophyllaceae > Corrigiola > Corrigiola litoralis. The sequence goes on from CAAKMY010055011.1 coordinate 4,016, forward strand.
GAAAACATATTACTAATTATCCACAAGTGCCAGCTTCACACCAATTGGCTTGGGCGCTTGGCAGGGCAAAGCGAGATGTCTCTAAAGGAGGTATGAAACCGGAATGGAAAGATTCCACTTCGCAAGGACCGTAACTCATGATACTATTACTACTATAGGATGAAATGATGAAAGTTCTTAATTTTGCGGATACCGTTGATTAAATACAATTGCCAGGCACTAGGCAATGCCAACTGAAGAACAACATTTTTGGGGCAAGCAACTCCCACGATAAAAATTGGAAGATACAAAATAGATCCGCTAGTCCACACCGTCATTAGTTCTACTAAATGAAGCAATTTCCATGAGCTCCATTCGCCTAAATAACCTTTTTACAAACTATACAAAGGTACAAACATGAATCTTCTGGTGCCAAAGCGCAAATCAGAAAAGGAAGAGGCAAAGAAGGAAGCAACACAGAAGGAATAGTGACACCCTACTTAGGGACTTGTCAACTTGCATCTGTTGCCTTCTTAACCTTGGACTACCCCCTACTAAATGGTATGAGTTTGGATATGTGTAGAGGCCCTGCGAGTTGCCGAAGACCCTGGCATAGACCATCTCCCCAAACATCCCCACAACTGGTTGGAAGACATTAGAGACTGCATCGCTTGTTTCGTTAAAAAATGATGCGGAAGAATCCGGGTCTTCGGGAGGAAGGTGAGGGTTACCCTGATAAGGATTACGACTACGATATGGACGCAGCTGATTATTAGGTTGAGCTGCGGCATTTAGAAGCGCTCGTGTCCCACAAGCTGGTGGCCTAGGAGGTATAATAACACCCCGAGATGTGTCCTTGCCGTCATGCTCAGGGTCTGGTGTTGATTGGCCTCTACCATACAGAGGTACCACAGTTGTGTGAGATATTTCAGCCTTGCAAACCGGGCACTGTGGGAACTCATCTGAGGGAAGGGACGCACTCTGGATATAAAACCATTTGTAGATGCAAGGCCAGCAGTAGAGATGGCCACATAAGGTGACTACAGGATCATTTGCGAAATCCAAGCAGATATTGCAATCAAAACTACCATTGGTATTCTCTGCTTCTGTTGGTGCAGGTGAAAAAGACTTCCATTTCTGATCAAGCTGCTGCTCACATGCCATGGATTAGTATCAGCTACAAGTCTTTATCTAGATCTCTGCAGGGCAAACAGAGCGATTAAAATGAGTTCAATGAAGAGGTAGGTATAATGTGACACAAAACGAAATGTCTTACAAAATGATTGCATCAAAGAAAAAGGTTTAAAAGGTCATAAGAGGAGATCATACATTCTGGACAATAAATTATGGGTAAAGCACATGTTAGTAGGTATGACATGTAAACCTTCCATATAAGTAATTTTTAACTTTGGAAAGAAGCAACACTAGAGGGACCATTCACCATTGCCAACTGGATCATGTTCAAGAAAACCAGATATCTAAAATAAAAGTATCAAGTAGCAGAAAAAAAAAGTAAAAGCACTTAGAGAAGGCGTTAATAGAGAATTTTTTCCATGGACCACACTTGTCCAAACTCCTAATTGTGCTGGATGGATAGGAATGAGAAGTTGTGAAAATGTAACAATTTCACTTTGGTCCACCATGCTACAGCCTACAGATACTAGTTGCTGAAGAGACACCTGAACACACCTTAGGAATTTGAATTCAATTTGCTAATGTATCCGATCCTCTACAGATAATCCAAGACAAGCCAAAAACTTCTTGAAACTAATCCAAATTTTACAAGGCTCAAAAGACTGATGGTATTCTAACTACCGAGGAGACCACGATTCTCCCAGAATCTGAATTTAGGCATTCACTATAACTAAAGACACCAAGGCAATGTTTTGTAATATGTAATCACTATTGTAATGGAATGGAGTCTTTAATTCAAAAACTGCGCTTAGCCCCCCCGCTCATGAAATGGCAGGGTGGGGAATGAAGAGGATAAAGAAAATTAATATGGAGTGAGATGTGTTTGATTAAATTTATTCATGTAATGATAGCTACATAGGTTGAATTTGAATATTTGTCATTAAAAGGGCTGATATAACCAATTACGATCCCTCCATGACATGCGCCTATCTCTCCTAACTTTCTCACCTTTTGTGTTCTAGATAGTAGTCACTACATAGTAATGGTGATTACAACCTACCAAACATAACCTAAAGGTCTATGAGTAATAAGGTACAGGCAAGCAACCTCCCATGCGCAGCAGTGGTAAAAATGTAGCTTGAGTACAGGAAACAGCACCTGAATTTTGAACAGTTGACAGGAAATCCCGACTGGTATGAAGCAGAAGCTACCGTCCAATTATGGGAAAAGGGAACTACTGAAGCTTTAAGATGGTACCATTTCCATAGGGGAGAACCAACCACTCAACAATTACAACTCTCAAAAAATAGGAGACCGACACCACAATAACAGTACGCAAAAGGCTATGTGCAATTGTGTAGCCAAATACATTACATCAGTACTATACAAGGACAAAAACCTACTTAAGACCTACCCATATTCTCGTATCTTGCCCAGCCAAATAAGCCAAGTTTAGGCAAAGTAAATTCTTCCAACAGCAACCAAACCCAAGAGAAATAATAAAAGAGTATAGCAAAGAAGCTTATTAAATTATCAACGCACAAAGTATTCCAAGTCAACAGACTAAATAACAAGATGCTTGTAACTGTAAGAAAAGAAAGCCAGCAGAAAAACCACATCTATGCAATTTAACGGTTACGGTCCTATACTCCTAAAGATAATCAACCCAATGACTTAACGAACATTGTCAATCTAAGCCTACACGGCTAAACCCAACTATGAGAATAGTTAGCACACAACAATCAATCATGATGGACTGTTAGATGGATAAATATGGATAAGTTATTAATCTCAATAGCTTTATAAGAAGTTTCGATGGGTTTGAAGACCTTCAGGGAAGATTAAGATTATGCTAAATCAATAGTTGAAAATTGTAAAATTATCTGAACAGCATGCTAGCTAAGATGACATTTGATTGGATAAATTAATATTTCAGCAACAGAGAGGAAGTTAAATAATGATGGGAAAGACTAAGGAGAAACACAAGCAAACAATAGTACCAAATGGTTCCATTGATTACTTCAAACTCAAAATTCAAAGAAAGATCAGCAAAGCCACAGAGGTACAGCTAGTAGCTTCAATTGGTTAAAAGAACCAATCATCTACGACATTACGTTACAAACTAACTAATCAACATTATTGAGAATTAGTTTAAACATTTTCTTAAGTTGACAAGGGAGCCCAAACAAGTTCATGCACCCACACTAACTACGGTCAACTAAGAATTTAATATGGATTAACTTTGCTAATGGATAACCTTTGTACACCCACCACACACTGTCAGGCATGTCAGTATCCAAACACTTGTTAAAACTCAATATGCAAAAATATTATACTCTTGCCGACTCACTCATTGATTGGGTACTCTATGAGCTTGACTATTATATATTTTACATTAAGTAAGCCACAAACAGTTGAGACTGAAAGTTAGTTAATCTTACAAAAGCCGGTTCCTCCCCTGTTGTGGATTGGTACATCATTACTCTCAACAACTACGGAGATTATATTAATGTTAACCCCATCCACAATCCAATCCAAATCAAACAACTATAATTTGTACCTCCAAAATTCCAAAAGTACCAGGCATACCAATTTTCCCTCAATAATCAAAATCAAATCAAGCTCCCATCCCCTTGTCAATCACCTTAAACAAAGAGCCTAACGGAAAAAAGTAAATACAATGAAAGGTAGAAAACTATATGACACATGCAACTTTACAAGTCTAGGAAGGTGAGAGAAAGTAAATTTTGAAGCTAGTGAAAGTTGTTTCAAGTTTGTTCCAATTGACAAATTAAAACATTTTTAATTTACTTTGAGGTTTTAACACCGCAGCATACGACATTACTGCACAGGACCACAAGTCCATATAGTTATACCTAAATTGCCTCGCAAAACATAGGCAGTCACCATACTGAGTACAAAAGTACATTTAGAGAAGCACTTCAGCTTTATTTAGGATACTACTACGAAACATAAAATCAATTGGTCACTTCAATAGCAGCAACGATACCAAGTACGAAGTTTGCCGTAAACTTAGCCTCAACAAGGAGAAATAGTAAGGCTTTATTTGGTTGGGTGTAAGCGGATTTGGGAAGTTGAAGTTCCTCGAAGTACAATTAATTACCGTGTCTTGTTGACATATAATTTGGAGTTCCATAAAAATTTGGAGTTCCATGAAAAATAGGAAGTTGTTCACCTTGGGGGAAACTACATAAGTGCGAACTTGCCAAGTTCTTGCAAGCTACACTTTTTCCCATGAAAAGCTAAACCTCTTTTGTCATATAGTGGGGATACTTATGTCATTTGCTACTACATCCATGGAAGTCACTTCCATCAACAAAACGATATTAACTCCTTGGAACTGTAACTTCATTATATAACTTCGACTTACATAGACAAGAGTAGGGCGTTAGTCTTAGTGAACCAAACAAGGCTCAAGTATAGTGGAAGTAAGCTTCAATACTTCATAGATTATTTTGTTCATTGGTAAAGTAACTCCCTAAGGAGTGTAAATATACACATGGCTACTATAGGCCCTAGAGCGGCACCCATGTCCGCAACCAAGTGCGGCTACAACTAGTAGCAAGGGGTAGCTATGATATCTCCAAATTTATGATATTTGTTGGATAAAAGTAGGGAAAAAAAAGAGGTAGAAAAATGGTAGGAAAAAAAGAGAATTATTTCGCAACCCCATTTTCAAATCTTGGATCCGCCAATGTCCGCAACCTTGCCCCTAAATTACTTGATCCTAGGCACAAAAAGGCTCACAAAAGTCTAGCCAATGCCAAACCAATTCTACATCCTCAATCCCACCACGCCTGCGTCCGATCCTTTTCATCGACTACCGACATACACTCATCATAAACTCGATTAACACAATTTTAAGATAAGGGATAAGCTTTTAAGATAACTTGCTGATATTTTAAAAAGTTCGCCAATATATTATCTACAATCTGATAACTACACAACAAGTTGTATGTACAACAACAGGTATCACCATAGGACCATCTTACCCAGATATTTTAACCACGAGATATTTCTAACAGTATTAGTAAATCATCTACTAGTAGACAAATAATCGAGAAATAATTTCCACCCGCAGCTATTGGGTGCTATTGGAGGGACCCACCTTCAGAATCACGGTCTTTTCACAGGCGTGTCCTTTGGGCTCGAATCTTACCTGCGACTTTTTACGCTCCCTTTTTAACCCCAACAAAAATCCACTTTTACCAAAAACACAAACTAACTACCAATCTAAAAAAAATACAAAAATGAGATGAAAATAAATAGATCAATTAATTAAACAAAAAAATAAAGTACCACCCAGAAATGAGAAAATTAAAGCTGGGAATATTAGACATGCAGATTCATTTAATTTTAATGAGAAAAAGATTAATTACCAAATTTCTGGAACGACGTCGTTGACAAATATATGACTCTACACAAATTTTCTCCAACTGGGTATTAATTTTAAGATCAAATAAAGGAGAAATGAAATAAAATGAAGGAGAAATGAAATAAAATTAGATGATTTATTTGATGGGAGAGAGAGAAGATAAGGGGGACAAAATGTGAAGTTTGGACTGTCGAGTTATTTTTGGTCGCTTTTTATAAAGCAAGGGAAAATGCATAAATAACTTTTAAGTTTTATTTTTGTTTTAGTCTTTCTATAAGTTGCGGACGTGGCGGCACGCACTCACTGAGTCAGTCGGTCAGTTTTTAAAGTAGTGGGTCAGTTAGTACGACCACTTTTCCGGTTTTAACTGCAACATCTATTACCCTGGCCCTGGAAGATACTCAATTTACTACTGTTACTGTACAATATCCACTCATTTTTCTATAGGAGTTTTTTCACACTTGTAAAGGTTATATTTTGATTTTTTATAGCTCACAAATTAAATATGAAAAAATT
>CAAKMY010055030.1:0-21597 GCA_901111285.1 Corrigiola litoralis
ACAGTTTTCTGTGATGAACAAGCTGAAGAAAAAGGCTCTAAAGGTGAAATAGATGGCTTTGCTTGGCATCCGTTATTGACTTCCTTTCTTGTGACTTACTTCTATAAAGTAGGCTGAGTGGTTGCGATTTGAGCCACAGTATAAGCCTTGACTAAATATGCTCCTGCTATTTTCTGTTGATATCCTCATATATTGAACTAATTAATTGGAATTTTGGTGTGGAAAGGTGATTGCTGAGCATTTGTCTGTGGAGGAAGTGGCTGGCATAAAAGAGGCATTTGACACGATGGACACTGGCAAGACAGGAAAGATCAACATGGAGCAATTAAGGGCTGGATTGCTGAAGCTAGGACATCACATCTCTGATGCAGATCTTCAAATCTTGATGGATGCGGTAAAGCATTGAGCACATTCATTTTGGATCTTCTATTATAAAATTCATTTGTGCCTTTTAATTACTGATCACAAACTTTTTACATGTTTGCCAACTAGGCTTCTTATTGGCCCTCATTTTGTCACCGTGCTATTTATTTTTAAGATTGAGACTAAGATAATTAGACATTTTGACAGCCTATAGTCCTGTACCATTTCTAGAATTAATTCTTGTGCTCTTTCAGACCTTCTTGTGCTCTTTCAGACCTAACCCACCTCCTGATTTGTCCAATCAATATCCTTCATTTGTGAATTGAGCTAAAATTAATTACAGAATAGAGTGCTTTACAGATACCTGTCTACTGATTTAGCCTCCATGATGTTGTGTCCAGCTTCCATTTTGCTGCTGCTTCTATAATAAACTTCTTAGTCATTCTTCTACCGGTGATGAACAAACTTTGCTATTTAATGCTTTACAGAATAGAGTCCTTGTGCTGGGGAACGGATATATTTCTTGATCTCTTGTTTTATTATAGATAAACTGATTTTGGAAAATTATGGTTCAATTACTTAATGCTTTGAGAATGTGAGAAGAAATTTGATGATAAATTCAGAAACCTTTCCTTTGAAAAATTTGATGGTTTATGGAGAGAGATTGCTACGTTTACAGAGAAAGGAAGAAGGGAAAGTGAGGGTGATGTGCTTTAGAGGATATCATAGGAGGGGGCCTTGCAACAGAAGGGAAAAGATGCCTTCAGTCCTACTATCTTGTCTAAGAAAAATACTTCAATAGAGGATTTATGGATTTGAAATGATGATCGTATTTACTTTAGTGTGCCATATTATGATCAATTGCTTTATGGCATCAATTTTGGAACCTTGATATTTACGGAAGCATCGTCTGATGTATTTCATCACTAGCTCATATGATGCTTTCTTCTTTAAAAGACATCCTGAGGGTCCTAAATATGGTTTTTGCAGGCTGATGTTGATGGTGATGGAGTGTTAAACTATGCGGAGTTCGTTGCTGTATCAGTGCACACCAGGAAAATGGCCAATGATGAGCATCTGCACAGGGCATTCTCGTTCTTTGACAAAAACAAGACTGGCTTTATAGAAATTGATGAGTTGAGGAATGCATTGCATGACGAGGGCGATGGTGTTTCAGATACAGAGGAAGTCATCAATGCGATAATGCACGATGTGGACACTGATAAGGTAAGGACGCCTTACACTCCTATATTCTTGCTAGACTGAGCATTTATCCATTTTCCGAAGACTTCTGATGATTTTTGTTGCAATTTTGGAAAAACTGAATAGAAGTCTCTGATCATAGCAAAAGTTGTATATAATGTGAGACTTGGGAACTCCAACTGATCAAAAGCACAAGGAAATAAGGAATAGACTTGTACACTGTATATCATTGCACTCCCTTATGGGAACAAGCATTGGCATTTTGTTTTCACATGAGGGAGCTTAAAGATATATTAGGGGAGTCTTGAAATAATTATGTGGATTTCATCAGACCTGATCTGAGGAAACATTCTTGTCCTTAATTTCTCTACATGACATAGTAACAGACGCTTTCTTATGTCCTTTAATATATGCACAGCATCGAGATGCATGTAGCCATGTATACACATCTAATGACTAATCATTTGTCTGTCTTTGTTCTTGAAGGATGGGCGTATAAGTTACGATGAATTTGCAGTAATGATGAAGGCTGGTACCGATTGGAGAAAGGCATCTAGACAGTATTCTCGAGAACGTTTTAACAGCCTGAGCTTAAAGTTGATGCAAGATGGCTCACTGATTGCCAACGAAGTTAAATGATCCGGGGAATACTAATTACAGATCTGATTACTACAATGTAGCTATTCCTTGATTTCCTTCGTTGTTTGAATTCACTGGCTAATCAGAGTACTTCTCAAGATTATTCTTTTGTCTAGCTCACATGGAAACTTAGGGAAAAATGGTTGAGATCATGTGTGGAAGCTGTGTAATGTTCTTCTGTAGGTGTTGGATTTCTTTGTGGGTAGTTGTAATAGTGAAAGAGGGATGATTAGTGTGTAGGAAAAAGTTGAGTTGGTAAGGTTACCATTGTGGACCACCAAAATGCGATTGTACATAAGTTGGAATTGTCAGTTGTTGTTCACATTCCAGAGAAATTATTCTATCTACTGAAAAAGGTTTCACTAATCTCCCATGTTGCAAATTGTTTGGCCAGTGACACAGTAGATTTATTAGTTAATATTAGTTGAGGCATGCAAACTTTGACTAGATGCTACAATTGGGAGATTCCTGATTCCCCCCTTGATGAATCTTTTGGAGAGAAGACATTATATTTGTTTTGAGTTGTTCCTCAATATTAACTGGTGGTGGACTGGTGGTACTATGTGGGGTGACTACAGAGGCTCTTCAGGTTGGTAGGCACTAGGCACCGACTCTTGTTGGACGCACAAATGCATTATTAAGTGGCCCGTCAATCTGTGATGCTAGCTGTTTTTATTAGCCCAAAAGCTATTCGTCAACGTCCTAAATAAATATGTTAATAATTTTTTTCAACAGTATCATTCAAATATGGGTGGATTAATCATTAAACAGTACGAACTTTTTTTTTCCCCGTTCCTATCTTTTAAATCTTGTTTTCCCATTTCTCTCTCACATTAATTTACTAGTCTCACAATATGGGTGGATTAAATAATAATAACGAACCGCTCCTTTAAGATGAAGTAAAAATGATGAACTAATGTTCAAATCTGATATGTTCTTTTTTTTTTGGAGAAAAAAAAAGAAAACACGGTGACATACATTTGAGAGAGTTGTCACTACGTGTATGACGTCTAAGAGAGACGTCAATTTACCACGGGTGGTGACGTCTAACACATATGTATCGACTATAATGGTAACATTTCTCTCTTAGCCCACCATAGTGGTGACACTTTTGTGCCTTTCTTCCCCTATGTTTTTAAAATTATGAATGATTCTTAAGGTCAATTGATTTTCTATTATTTTCTCATTTTTTAAACATGCCTCGTAAGCATATAGCCAAACAAAAACTACCGAGAGAGACGATCTAATTTAAACTTCAAATTAAACATAGTCATCATTAAGCTTATATTACTCACTATTGAACTTAAAATGATCACTTTATATTAACACAATGTTCGTCATGTTTTAACTTTAGACAGTCTCATAAAAGACTACACACAAATTTTCTGGAGAGACGAGATGATGCATGTGATGTAGGCTCATACAAACAAGATGGCGTACTGACTTAAGTAAGGCCCACGAAACTACAGGCCCAACTCTCTATGAACATGCCTTTTTTTCCTTTTTCTTGAGATCTTGATAGTTGAACTGTTGTTTTACTCAGTATATCATTGTCATATAAGTATAATAATTCTGGAATTCTATGCAGCATTGAAAGAGATTATGCAATGTTATTTGTTTTGGGTATTGACTTATTGATATAATGATGTTCCCAGCAATGAAATTGGGTCGATTTCTGTTGCTCCTACCTCTTATGATCTTCCTGCCTTACCTTTTATCTGGTAACTTTTCTTTTTGTACAGATTCTAGTTAGTTTTTACAGTTTCAACTGTCAAGATTTCATTGGGTAGTTTTTTTGGGCAGTTTTGGAGCTACATAAGTTCTCAACTGGTGTTGATCAAGAAGAAGCAAAACATGGTGCGAAATCCCATCATCTTGTTTTGGGCCCACCTGCTGGTCAGGGTCTGCAAAATCGTCTGCAATGCCAAGGTTTGTCAAGTTGGATATTGCTTTAATGGTTATGTTGATCATGTAATGTAGTAGTGTTTTTGCTAGGTTCTTTATTTGTAAGAAAAGTGATGAGATTTTGTTTGTGATTGTGAGTGGAAGAGAAGTAGAGAACACAATTGTCTATGGCCCATGTTGTCTGAAGTGAAACTCGCTGAACTGAACTGAAAGGAACGAGAACTTACGGCGTGAACTGGAACTTTAGAAAAGAGTTGGCTTTTACTGAAAGATGTTGGAAGTTAGTGAAAGGAACTGGAACTGAAAGTTAAGGAAATGAACTGAAAGGAACCCAAACTTACTAGAATTCATGTGAGCAGAACATGGCATAAGTAAGTTTGTTAACATTTTTAGGGGTGTAGAAGTTGCTGTTTACATGAGTAACAGGAAGGGTCAAGGGATACTAACCTGTAACCTTAGGAACTCGGCTTTAGGTGTACTTTAAGAGTAATTGCTGATATATTCTAATTAGGATTTCACAATTTGTTATTCACCAAGAAAAAGGATTTAACAAATTACAGTTATTATTTGAGTTAAAGTGGTCACCTTTTATCAACATAAAAGAAAGAGCGATCATTTCAAGCCAAAAAGTGACCACTTTAAATTGGTCTAATTCTAACTTAAATTCAGACGATTTTATATAAGACTGTTTGCTAGGATTTTTGGGGAGGCAAGATGAATAAGAGGATCTAGGAGATGTAAAATTCATGTTAGTGTTGGTGCATGGCTAACTTTGTCTGTGACAGAGTGTGTTATGCAATCATATTAGCGGGGTGGCCTTCTCGTATGGTTGATCATCGTTGTCCTGGAAGTTAATATGTAGAGCTAATTGTATCTCGTGTTTTGTTGCGCAGGGACAAAGGCCTTGAACAAAACTAGTCATATAGTTTCGGAGAAGCTGAAGTCTGGAGAGAATGTTTCCTTTGTTACAGTATTCACCATATATAATTCTTCAAGTGACAAGCATGCATACAAGACACCCTCTGATTTAGTAACTGTTGGAAATACTTCGTATACAAAGCTAGAGAGGTCAATGGCTACCTTGAATTCATTTATTGAGTTTATCCAGGTATCCATCTTTCTAAGGTCTTTGGGTTGAAAATTGTGATTAAGAGTTGGATGCCATCTTATGTGATAATGCCATTTGGTTTAATCCAAAGTAGTTACTGTACTTCTAATCTAGTGCAGTGACAGTTACTTGTCTACGTCATCTATCTTCACTTGACCTGCAGAAGTTGCTGATGTTGTTTCTGTGGTTAAGTATGATACTAAGAGCCTAATTTTGTGAATTCCAGAATAGTATGAGTTGTGTCTAAACAATTTACTGACCTACGTCTCTTATGGGAAATTATCGATGTATGTTTTAGCAGCCTATTAGATAGTCCTAGAAAGAATAGGAAAGGATGAGAGGGATATACCTCATATGATAAGACAACTAATTCGCAGGAGGGTAGTTAATAGGCGGAAGTGGATAGAAAATCTTTATAATTCAACAGGCAGTCAGTACCAATTAAGATCTTTTTAGTGAATAGGTTGAGAGCTCCGATTCCTCCTCCTTTTCTACTTGTACCTCTCTTCTTGTCCATCTGAACAAGTTCTTATGGAGGAACTTATTTCATTCTGCTTAGATTGAGTATTTCTGTGTGTATATGGCCCTTAGTTGAGCACTCTGCATTATCCAGTCCTGGAGAAAGATCTTACTGAGTTAATTGGTTTTGCAGGTTACAATGCCTTTAAGCCATGTAATGATTCTCACTGATCCAGATTCTGATCTTCGGATTAACAAAGAAAGAGTAACAGCTTATCCCATTCCAGGTGAATATTCACGAGACAAGTTGATGCTTCAAAGAATTAGGTCTTACATTGTAAGGGCACATCGCGTTGACTTTAAAGTAGTGAATTTACTTTTTTTTTTGGTGTTGGATGGCTATTGTGTTTTTTTATCTGTATATTACTTGTTATTAAGAGACAAACTGTCTGGCTCGTCACTTATCTCATGTAACTCACACTCGAATGGAAAAGTGATATAAAAGAATCAATCCTTGGGCATCAGTTTTGATTTTTTAGGCGACATTTTGCTTTCTTTAAAGATTCTGGTTGAGTTCCTGGGCCTGAGAAACGAAGTATTTTTGTGATCTTTTTAATCTGTTAATGCACTCACCATCTTACTTCATTCAGCGTCTTTGGCTCCCTGCGATGATATATTTCGGAAGCTAGTTTAGTGACAATAATTAGAAAGTCTATTCCGAGTACGTTTAATTTCAAAAGTGCCAATAATTAATGTCCTTGGCACATAGATAAGGTAACCTGATACGAGAGTCTTGGATGCATGGCTTCAGGAAACAGGAGATGGAAGAAGCATCAGGGATTCAATGCCCAAATTTCCTTGTTGGGCACTTGGGCTTGAAAAGAATGCAATGATGCCATCAAAACCTAAAAAACCTGACATTGTAGCGCAATCTGCTTGGGTAGTTGGGTTTAGAAATGATCAGTTTGGTCCTATTTGATGCTAAGATTAGACTTCTTTAGGGTGGTTTTGGATTGTGATTTTCTTCTTAACCAGGTTCTTTCATTCCAGGAGCATTAGCTGGTCAAATAGTGATTCATCTAGCATTAGGGCCTAGGGGCAGTGGCATTGGACTTTGGGTTGGGAGTTTTCGGACCCAATGGATTCTAGAGTAATAATTTTTAACTTTTGTCTTTCTATATAACTGGAACTTCAGTTAGTGGCTTCTTTTCTGTCTCCCCCTTTCTTTTTTTGTAGGCGAGTGGGAATATCAGGGGTTTGTATACCTTCTCTGATCTCAGTGGCTGGGGACGTTGTTCAGGAAGACTCCTTGATCTGTTTAGTTTCCAAATGGTTTGAGAACATAACAGTTGATTTTTGGGAAAATGTGTCATTTGCTAGATACTTGAAGTTCATAAGTAAGGAAGAAAGTGGTATCTTTGAAAGACCTCTTGGTGCTCAACAGAGTCCATTGTAGCATTTGTTGCTGGTAGTCCAGAGCCCTCTGTCTACGATTTACCTTTGATTCACACCTCTTTTATGGTTTCGTACTATTATTCCCGTCCTTTATATGCCATTTATGGTGTCTACTTTCATTCGGCTCCTCTCCTTTCTATCCCTTTAATGGTTCCTTAGGATTCATTCATTTGTTTTCTTTACATTTCTTTTCAATTTAAGGTTCCAGGAGTTTTCTACACGCCTCATTGAAGTTTTCCAGTGTTAATAAGATTTTGTGATATTGTCATATATGCAGGCATTCTTGACTGCCAGACTGGAGGAGTATAGTGAGAAGCATGTTCAAGGACAAACGAGTCATTACATATTCACTGATTCGGACATAGCTGTGGTTGATGATCTTGGCCAGATATTTGAAGATTACTCTAGCTTTCATATAGCTTTAACCTTTAGAAATAACAAAGATCAACCATTGAATTCCGGGTTCATTGCTGTCCGGGGTACTGTGGAGGGTCTCACGAGGTACTGTAGTACACTTTCTAAGTTGGCTGCATCTTCTTATTGGAGGAACTATCTCATTGTGTTACTTCTATTATTGACTCATGTTTGAACTCTGTACTTAGGGCTAAGGCGTTCCTGATCAAAGTTCTGAAAACTTACACTACAAAATACACGAAAGCTTCTAGAATGCTGGGTGATCAGATGGCATTGGCTTGGGTTATAAGGTCTCACCCATCTTTCGATTCAAGAAGATTTTCTAAACCTGAAGCTTTCACGGAAGAAATAAATGGTGCCACCATATTGTTTCTACCTTGTGCGCTATATAATTGGACTCCTCCGGAGGGTGCTGGTCAATTCCATGGCATGCCTCTAGATGTTAAGGTGCGTTAGACCATTGAAATTACAATTCTGTACTAGAGAGGTCTTGTTTCATCTCTGTTCTGCCTTTCCCTCTCCTGCTTTCTTCAATTAAACATAAAAAATTGATCTGTGGTGTGTGTTCTATTTGCATGCTTGTGCTGTCAAGCTCTCAGTTTTTACTTGATGAACAGGTGGTTCACTTTAAAGGATCGAGGAAGCGATTAATGCTTGAAGCTTGGAATTTCTTCAAATCAACCTCCAACATAGATGACACGTTATGCCTCATCCTAGGCAGTGGAAGAACGAAATATGACTTTTAGGTTGCTTGTGGATCTGCATAAGATTGGCATCTTTCAGTAGCCAAATGGATGGCCAAACTATGATGAGAATCTCAGGCTTGTTGGAGAATTTTATCATGTTGTCTCCCTCATATTGCATACTCCAGAAGAGCACTGTTGTTTGTTGATGCTTCCGAATTGGAGTTGATTGGTGAAAGGCACCAATGAGATCCGCAATTTGTGAAAAGGGAATAGGCTGAGCATATTACGTGAGTCTCTTTTTCCTTGTGGACGGAGCAAAGCTTCTAAATTCCCTTCTGTATACTGTAACCATGCTGTAAATGTTATAACTTGTCACTGATGATATTAACCATTTATTGATCCTCTTGAAAATTTTGTTTAAGTCCATAATTGCGGAATTGAAGGTGTTAAATGTCGACTACTATAGCCCACTCTGAGGCATACTGAATCTGACTCTAATGTAGCCACTATTAGCCACAGCTTGGCCACTACGAGGCGTACCGAGACTGACTGTGATATACCACAACCCACAGCTTGGGCGGTGTCATTGTATCAGTCGGCTGTATGACTTTCATATACTACAGTACTTGCTAGTTGCTACGACCTAACTATGATTAGGCTCATGGGCTTCCAGTTTGATTTTCTTTGGGCCCTTGCTGTTTGAGTTACCATGATGAAGATGCACGCTGATTTTGTGGGTTTGAAGCTAGGATTACGGCTCACTAGCCATTAGCCAATGATAATCTAATGAGAAGGTGGATCAGCACCCAAAGACCAAGTTTTTCTTTTCCTTCTCATAACTGAACAAAATACGGAGGCCAGACTCCCGAGTTCTGTACATTTAGGTTTGTACATGGACTCGATAAATTAATACTAACCTGTTTAAATTGCTGCTAAGAATCCTTATTATCGAGCAGTATAAAGTCATCGATTGCCCACACCATTCCTTAACAAACGATCTATTTAAACTCAATAGTAGACTTGTAATAAATTGAGTTGAATTGGGCAGTTTATAGCAACACTATAGAATCTAGACCATCATAAGCGAAAATATAACCACATCAAAACCATCTAATCTTACGCTAAAATGAACAATCTCATAAAAGAGCTTCTACAATTTTATGAAAGTGACGATTACAATAATCATGCTAACAAAAACCTTCTCTTGATGTATTTGAACTGTTGAGCAACTTGTATAGAAAAGTACTCACTTTATGGCTGCCAACACTAATACATAAGCAGTGATGTTTCCTTTCTGTTCCTAACACTAATCATTAACCTTGCATTAACCAAAATTAAATCATCTTTCTCTTCTTCAAAACCCTTCCCTACTAGTACTAGCTAGTCTGCTACACCTAAAGATCTTGTTTGGTAGTGACCTATAAAAAGGACTAAAGTTGAGAAAGATTCCAATAGAGGACACACCACAAGCCCCCAGTTGACCTTAGAGCTCATCTTAGAGCCACCCTCTAGAGAACAAAATCCTACTAGTAATATAGTGTATGTAATGTACTAATACCACTCCAATTTCAATTTTTCCTTTGAAGCCTCTATACTATTACTTCATGGCCACCCTTATATGACTAAAATCATCCCACAATGACGTCCACATTCATTCTCACCACCATGCTCCCCACTACACCCAAAGCAACCATACCAAAACCATAACACAAATATAAATATAGCATCTTTACTACCATATTCTCCACGCGCCTCACATCCCTATGTAATCCACTCCCCGAACTCCTCCACTCCAAATACTCGCGCACTTGCGTAACCTCTCACGTCATAATCCACCACACACCCCTCACCCTGCGAGTGGGTTTGTACACTCTATACCACTCATATATATATTGTCCCGTGGCATGCACGTGACCTCACTCTATACATAATTTTCCACCTTTCTGAAAAAACATCAGATTCTCCAAATATTGACACTTTACATCACCACCATTCAACACAACACAACACAACTGAACACATATCTGTCAAACTATCCCAACTGGGTTGTTCTTTGTTCTTCTGTCATTTCTTGTTTTTTCACATTTTTGTAGGATTAGATGACTACATCATTTGGAGGTGCAAATACTGCCATTTTCACTGAACCAAAGCTGCAAATTCAGAGCTTTAATGGGTTGAAACCATCTGCTTTGATCCCTCTTCACCTCCCTATTCATGGCTTTTCAGTTTCTTCTTCAACTTCTTCTGTTGTCAGAGCTGTTTCCACTGTAAAGATTCAACCTTTATGTTATTTTACCTCATTTTATCATTTTCTTGTCATATTTGTATTGGAAATGGGTGTTTATTTCTTCAAGTTTTGATCTTTTTGTTGGAAATGGATGTTTATTTCTTAAAGTTTTGTTTTTTTTGTTATTTATATTGGTTTTGTAATGGGAATTTGGTTGCTAGAAATGGGTTATAGAAATGTTTGAGTGATCAAGTATGGGTGTGTGAGATGGTTAGTTGTTGGTAGATCTTGAAATTGGTAGAATTTGAGCTGATAAAGTGGCATTTACTAAAAGTTTTGATTTTTTTTGTGGGATTGCTTGGTTAATCCTTTTTGCTTGATTGATTGAAGACTTTTGGTCTTTTAGTTAGGATGGACATAGAAATGTGTTTAGCTGGGATATAAAGAATAACTGGTGTCGATGATATCCATGCATGTAGCTCTGACAATGTTTTATGGTGACCAGCTATAAAGTTTGGATGTTTGTACACAAATTTTCAAAAGAAACAGTAAAATTTTTAAGTATAATTAGGCATAGATACTAAGTGAGCTAAAATGATTACTTTTTAGTAACATTGTAACAAAAGTGACCACTTTTAGCAAAAAAGTGACTAGTTTGAGACCGATTTTTAACTTAAAATTGGACGGTCTCATACTAGACTTTTTGTTGTTTTAAGAGTAGAATTAAGTGAGTGTGAACATAGCTTAATCAGCCTTAGGTAGCTTTTTGGTGTGTTTGTGTTTTGCCTCCATGTTTGGCAAACCTGGTTGGTTGTTTTGGTAAAGCGAAAGCTGAATTATAAGTAGGCTGTTTATACACATTATTAGTTGCTATGTTTCCGCAGTGTGATAAACCTTCTGCTTGGATTTAGGAAGAATTATTGTTGGTATTTGACAATTTCTAATGCTAAATTGGCATCATTTCTGTTGCAGCCTGTAAAGCCTGAGACCGCAGCTGAGCCCAAGCGTAGTAAGGTTGAAATAATCAAGGAGCACAGTAATTTCATAAGGTACCCTCTCAATGAGGAGATGATGAATGATGCCCCAAACATTAATGAGGCTGCTACACAGTTGATCAAATTTCATGGGAGCTATCAACAGTATAATAGAGCCGAGAAGGGCGCTAAATCTTACTCCTTCATGCTGCGAACGAAAAATCCTTGTGGCAAAGTGTCTAACAGACTGTATTTAGTGATGGATGAGCTTGCTGATGAATTCGGTATTGGAACTCTTCGGCTGACTACAAGACAAACGTTTCAGCTCCATGGAGTCTTGAAGCAGAACATGAAGACCGTGATGGGCACCATTATTAGGAACATGGGATCTACTCTTGGTGCTTGTGGGGATCTCAATAGAAATGTGCTTGCTCCCCCTGCTCCACTTTCCAGGAAAGACTACTTGATAGCCCAGGAAACAGCTGATAACATTGCTGCTCTTTTAACTCCTCAGTCAGGTTTTTACTATGATGTGTGGGTTGATGGAGAGAAATTCTTGTCAGCTGAACCGCCAGAAGTAGTGAAAGCTCGTAATGATAATTCCCATGGAACAAATTTCCCTGACTCACCAGAGCCCATATATGGAACACAATTCTTACCGAGGAAATTCAAAATTGCTGTTACAGTGCCGACTGATAACTCAGTAGATATACTCACAAATGACATAGGTGTCGTGGTTGTTTCTGATGACAATGGAGAGCACCAGGGTTTCAACATATATGTAAGATATGAACTCTAACATGGATTTTTTTATTTGTCTATCAGCTACACCTTATTCTGATGTAGTAAACCGTCTGTGTCAGGTTGGTGGTGGCATGGGAAGAACACACAGGGTGGAGGGCACTTTCCCGCGTCTGGCAGAACCACTAGGTTATGTGCCAAAGGAAGATATCTTGTATGCTATAAAAGCTATAGTTGTTACTCAGAGAGAAAATGGTCGCAGAGATGACCGCAAATATAGCAGAATGAAATATCTAATTGATTCATGGGGTATTGAAAAGTTCAGAAGTGTCGTTGAACAGTTCTATGGAAAGAAATTTGAGCCTTTCCGTGAGTTGCCTGAGTGGGAGTTTAAGAGCTTCCTGGGCTGGCATGAGCAGGTGTGCTGTTCTTCCTGTTTAATATGAATCTTGATATGCATGTCATCCACTATACTGTACTATGTCTAGGTTTCCTGTAGAAAACTAGGATGTTTTTTCATAAGAAAAATTAATGTCAGATATATTTCACAAGAAACTTTAGAAACTGCTGGATGAGGCACATGATACACACACATAATTGTAATGTCTGTCACCGAAATACAAGCCTAACTTTTCAGAACCGACATACTTTACATATTTTTTAACTTGATAAACAAATCGAATGAATATCTTGAATAGAAAGCTCAAGCTCAGTTCTGCCCTCTTAGGTAATGGATTATGTGGACTACCTATGTCTTGGGTAACTCTTGCCTCCTCCGACATATGTTTTGAGGAAAAGATCAAGTATGCCTGAGCATGATGTTTTTTTTCCTTTTTCTTCTTGATAATGGATAAGCATGATGTTGGGTGAACTGATTTTATGGTTTGCAATTTTGGTTGTTTATTTTCATCTTATACCTTGTGATGAATCTCATTGTTTGCTATGTCTTATTTGTTCCATAGGGCGATGGAAGTTTATTCTGTGGCCTCCACGTCGACAGTGGTCGTATCAAAGGCGTAATGAAGAAAACATTGAGGGAAGTCATTGAGAAGTATAATTTGAATGTGCGTATAACTGCTAATCAAAACCTTATTCTCTGTGACATACGCCGTGCATGGAAGCGTCCAATTAACACAATGCTCGCTCAGGGTGGTCTGCTGGTAATGTTTTTAAGGATTAAGATTACTCTGGTTGTCATCTGCTGTTATTAGGCCTCTTTTGCTTTCTTCTTTTTTTACTTTGGGTTGGGCGAGGGGGGGTGGGGTGAGGTCTGTCCCCATCACACTTTCTGTAGATCAATACTTTTCATGAAATGTTGAACTCATTTTTGGTCAAACTTCAGGAACCTAGGTACGTTGATCCTCTGAATGTGACGGCAATGGCATGCCCTGCTTTACCAATGTGTCCACTAGCAATAACTGAAGCCGAACGAGGGATTCCTGACTTACTGAAACGTGTTAGAGCCGTGTTTGAGAAGGTATGCCTCCCTACGTCAATTTGTAGTCTGTGAAAAGCAAAGTAGTAGTTGACTGTCTGTGACTATATTGAATGTGAGATTGGAAGCTTGCTAAAGAGCACATTGTTTATGATGTCAGGTTGGTCTTAAGTACAATGAATCTATTGTGGTAAGGGTAACGGGCTGTCCTAATGGATGTGCAAGACCCTATATGGCTGAGCTTGGGCTTGTTGGTGATGGTCCCAACAGCTATCAGGTACTTCAAGGGTAGACTACAGAGATAGTAAATTTTGAACCCTTTGACCACTTATATCTGGTTATCGTACTTTGTAACACGAGCTGAATGCCATTGTATGCCAAAAACAGATATGGCTTGGTGGTACTCCTAACCAATCCTCACTGGCAAAGTGCTTCTTGAACAAGGTGAAAATTCAAGAACTAGAGAAGGTGCTAGAGCCTTTATTCTACCACTGGAAACGACATCGGAAGGCTAAGGAATCTTTTGGCGGTTTCACGAACCGCTTGGTGAGTGCTTACCCACAATACCTCTTGTACATACGAAGTTTTCAGAAAATGTAAATTTGTTTTTGAATGGCCAACCTGAAGGATTTTACGCCATTTTGATCTTTCTTGTGTGGATTTAAGTATATATTTCTGTTGATCAGAATTTGACCACTATTTGATCTTCTGAAAGGGTTTTGAGAAGCTTCAAGAGGTGGTTGACAAATGGGAAGGTGTGCCAGAGTCGTCCGGTAGATTCAACCTGAAGCTTTTTGCTGATAAGGAAACATACCTAGCTGTTGATGAACTCGCAAAGCTGCAAGACAAAACAGCCCATCAGTTGGCCATGGAAATCATCCGCAATTATGTAGCAGGCCAGCAAAACGGCAGAAGTACTGAATGAGTTGTGACCAGAACTGGACGTTCATAAAAGTCCAGTGGAGTGCGCCTGCTCCTCTGCTGTGACTTCCGCTGTGCTCTTACTGCTTGGTAACGGCCCTTGTTACGCGGACATGTTTTCTTTCATTTCTTTTCTACTTGAGCACCTCTTTTTGTATCTTTAGACTAATATCACGGTGTATCATTTTTACTCTTAGAGCAGTTTTGGGAAACCCTGAGAGGCACTTTATTTTTCTGTGCATTGTGCTCATTAGCTATGCTTGTCTGACGGTTTTGCGCAAAGCGTGTTAGGCAACAATTGTTAGCTTTCACATAATGGAAATAGTCTTGTCTCGTGTTCTTCGTAAAGTACCATTCTTACCAAGTTAAGATATCATGTTTCTCCATCAGCCTCAGATGGAAGTTAAAGAGTAGCGGTTTATCTGAATATTACATGGTCTTGATCAAATCAGTGCACTTTGATTATGTATCAGATTTTTTTTTTTTTTTTTATATAACCTTAAAGGTTTTAGGCTGTTAAAGTTTGTGTTGATGATGAATATCAGCTAACCCTCTAGCTGTGGAGGTAGATTTATGTGGTGCTTATACTCCTCCATATACCATTTCTCCTGAGTATTTTACTCTTTTAATCTTGCTGTAATGTATTGGATGCTACTTCATACAAAGAAGAACCACGCAGAGACGAAAACCAAGCCAAAATGGGAGACCTTGAGTCCTTGATAGAGGGTGTTACCTTTGTATTTTGAATTATGTAATGCATCAAAAGATAATTGGAAGCAACCTGCATATTATTTGCGAAAGTAAATAAGCCACGGATCAAGCTCCTCGTATGAAGAGATTTTAATAGAGTATTTAATAAATCATAACCATTCTTATGAACACGGACAGAAATTAGATTTTAATGAAGAACTTGTGTGGGCTTCTTTTATCATGAAGCAACACATGGTTGACGCACTTTTCCTCGAGGGTCAATTGGAAATAACCTCTTTAATACAATGCGAAAATAGGTCTACGTCTGAATCCTGAAGTAATAATGTTGTTATAGCTAGTAAGTATCAGCACAGCTGCACTAATGTCTGACTCAGGTATTTTTTTACAATCGTGCCTCAGAAGTGTGTATGTTAAGCAACGACGTGGCGCTGCCTTTTCTATCTGTTGTCACCTCTCCAAATACAAATTAACCATTATAACAGAGAACAACGGATTGGGCTTTGCCAAAATAATGAACTTATTTAGCATAGGTTTTACAAAAGGTTATAGTTAACATAGCTTAGTTATACTCATTATTCCCACAATACAAAATTCATCACTTCCGGCAAATTCTGGCAGTTGGCATAGTGATACAGACAGGTGCGTACTTCTTTTTAGCTGCTTCAGTCCCTTTTTCTGGCTCCTCTTCTGCCATGGCAATCTTTGCGACAGAGCATGCAGCGGCAGCAGTGGCAGCAAACACCAAATCCCTTCTCTTTGTGCTGGTCTCTTCCTTGGTGAACTCACCAGATTCCGGCACCATCGTGGCCTTGGCCATTATAATACCACGATGGGCAGATGTGGATGGATGTTTTGCCACGATGGTCGCAGCTGAGCCACTAAGGAATGAAGCAGTCATAGTGATGGAAGCCATAGATGACTCTCTTTCTGTCTCTCCTCTGTTTCACCTGCAAACAAATAGCTCAGTCTCGCATGCAGATTTTGGATGGGGGATAGTTTTTATGTCAAAATACAAACAACAAAAGATGAAGCATGAGTGGGCAGTATCCGTTTCCTTATCCAACAAAAAGGATCTGGCCAAACAGGCAATCGCCACGTGTTTGTAATTATCCTTTTTGTTTAAAGTATGGGTGACTCCATAGTCCATACAGTCCACGCTCTTGTTTTCTCACAAAAAAAGGCCAGGCTCTTGGCTAGAAAAAGCTAGAACCTTGTATTGGCCTCCAATGGATGTCACTCAAATAAACAAAATTCACATAATTTAAACTACTACCATTATATTGGGTTCAATAAGTCAACAACACACAGTCACACATACTAGTATTTCTAGTTTCCTATGGTATAAAAGCTAGTCGATAACACAAGATCATCCATTTCACAGTACCTTACAATCTGCAAATTTCCCCGGGCACTTAGTAAATACTGAGCAGTGCCTCACCAAGAAAGCAGGTTATACCTAAATATTATTCCGATACAAAAAAATTTGATTAAATAACAACAGAAAAGGAGTCCAGAGAGAGGACAAGATGTCCTCACCAAAATAAATGAAAAAGTTAAAGTTAAGAAACACATAAAGTTCTAAAAGAGACTGTCTTTTTTTTTTCTTTTATCATAAAAGTAGTTGGAACCATGCTAGCCCAATATATATCTCTTATTTGACTTGGGCTTGCAGGAAGCTTGGTTTGATTTAGCTTTTTAAGGAGCTCGTCTACTTTTATAGTAGACGACTAGACGGTCTTTTCTAAAAATTTGTTTAAGAATGATGCCAGCCCCTATTGAGTGACTGCGAATTCCCCAATTTCCTGTTCCATTCTCACCACTCCACAAAATCAGCTAACCCGATGTCAACTATAAGTCAGAATTCACTGTTACATTTTAACAGAAGAAAAGGAAAAAAACTGAACTATTTGTGAAACTGATACAAACATGTCACCAATTGTTGAACAGTCCACATGGAAACACATTTGGGACTCTTGACACCTGATAGGCAACATATTTAGAAACAGTCATTAAAAAAGATTGCAGTATCAAAACTGATATTCATATTAAAGCCTCAGATACTAAATGGAATGCCAACTCGAAAGACAGCAAGTGAACCTGTTTGTTCTTTTTTTTGTTAAGAAAGTTCTATGCAGACAGTAGCCAATTCACTCAAAGGCTAAAGAGTAAAAGAAAGCTCAAGGTATGTATGTGCCCTAAACTACATTTGGAGAAGAAGCTTCACAATAAGCCTAGGGCCAAAGCTCCCCTAACTTCTCCCTGCCCCTCGTGCCAGTGCCCAACCGACTCCTACTCAAAGACCAAAGTAACCCTAAGGCTGAGGCCCGACCAACACAGTTTTCCTTTTCTTTCTTTATCTAATAATCAGAATCTCAACACATAAAGAGACACTAATACGCATCAGGCACCTTGAAACGAACAAAAAAAAGTCACCAATTCAACAAGATGAGAAGTACTCAAAATAAACATCAACAAAATATTTACAAAATTACATTAACAGTAAATTAGAAGTTCTCATTTTTATCAGCACAGAGAGGAAAGATATCAGGCTACATCGTCTAGAATAAAGGAAGTGTAGCATAAATATCACTCAAGTATGAGTGTTTTAGACTAGGATGCACTATAAAGGTAATCTCAATTCTATGAGGATCAATAGAAACCTAAAGGCAATTCCTAAGAGTAATCATTGTGTCAGCTTCCACTGATTATAGAAGAGGAATTGAGGGTTTGGTCAGAGCTCCATATTAACAGGAATCATCTAAGTAGCAGGAGGCCGGTATGACTTCAGTTCTATTAGATAGGGCGGAAACAAATCTTCCAATAACCACAGGCTCAAGATTTGTGGAGGCATCAAAACCTTCCCAAGAGAGCTGAGAACTTCGAACCATTTCTCATGACAAGTTTCTGACTTATCAGCCATGCAGGAAAATGGTGATTTGCACAAGTGAAGCCTAGAAAGGTTGCATTTGCATGCCATTGTCTAGGGACAAAGAGGTCAGGTACCACGGCAGGACCTGACCACCCTCATAATCTTTTATGTGGATTACAGAAATCTCAAACATACATCCCAAGGCAGAAGATGTAAATGATAACAGGGAGCCCATTAATCGAATGCAGCATTTTGACAGATACTGTTCTCCTGAAATGAAGAAACTTCTGGCGTTTTTAAAAATCACACGGTGTGAAATTTTATAAAAGGCTGTACAAACTCCCAAACTATACGAAAATATTATCACAGTTGTCTTGAGTAAAACCTCACAATTTTGCAATAAACATCGCCACTAATTATACAATAAAACCATATAAGTCAAGAATAAGAAGTATGCAAGTATAGTGAATAAAAGGACATATCATTGGTTCTACAGCATCAAACATATGGTTTTTACATTCAGAAATCAACGTCAGAAGTTTAAAATTGGTTTAAAAGAAGTGTCTAAGTGGCTAATGGTAAAATATTTGGTAGCAGATCGTAAGATCCTAGCGACAAACAAACTAAGGCTGGATATCTGCAATCCATGAAACGGTTTCCTATAAAAACCAAATCTAGATTGAAAATATTATATAAACATGCATTAGGCACCAGAAAACGTAAACAATTTCTAACATAGACATGAGAGATCACCTCACACCACAGTTAGTCAAATCAGCAAAGAAAACAGGCACACCGCATAACCCTTCCAGTTTGCAGCATCATGCATGGTACCATATCTCATAGGAAAAATTGCTTAATTAAGTATGATAAATTAATAACAATGTAGGTTGTGCTTGAAATAAAAAAGAAAAAAATGTAATGGTGTTTCAATTTAAACCTTAACCAAACACCCCATCAACTGACCTAATACTCCACAGAAAATTAATAGATAAAATATCTAGTAAGAACACAAACAGATATAAAGTGTCACAATATACTCTAGTAATGCTACTAGACAATCAAGTCTTCTTATGCTCAGAGTAACAGATAGTAGATGAGAGAACTCAAAATCTACCATAAGCTATAGAAGACAGAGAAATGAACCCTTGGAAATGGGCATCAAGTAAATAAAACAGAGATAAATGCATAAATTGCCGAATCATGATAATACCGACTATGAAAAAAGAAATCTCGTGAAAATACACAAATACGGAAACCTTAACTTCTTAAAAAATAAACTCAAAAGCCAAATCTATAATCTTTTTACATGAATGATAAGTATCTGATATGAGTACGTGTCCTAGGATCAAACTTCAAGTGTCAAACTTGGCCACTTTTGGCCTAAAATGAGTACTCACTGTCCATACCATAATTTCGAATATCTGACACAGACATACAAGGTGAAATCAAGTGTCGGACCATATATTCTGTATTTCATCCAAGACAAAAGATGATTGATACCCACACAGCCAGATGTGCAACATTCTTCCTATTATCAACATGACCTGAATTTTTACGATAGTCCATCCAGCTGCTCTTTAAATATGCCAATAAATACGTAATGAATATTCCGTAAAACCCAAGACAGCAAGGAGAGTAAGTAAATAAGTGATAACTACAACAGTTTAGTGTAAGTGCAGCAATAAAACTGAACTAAACTCTCCAGGAGCTTATATTATCGCAATTTCAACCAATTAAAGAGAAACTGATGCACACCGGTAAATCCGATATAAGTAACACTGGCACCAAATCAAGAAAACAAATATAAATATTAACTGCAGCATAAAGAGAAAATTAGAATAAATGCAACATAAATTTGCAATTCCATTCAATAAAAGATGAAATATATGATGCTATGTTCTAGATTCTAGGATAAAGGAAGTGAGGCATTAATATCACTTATGTACGAGCATCCTCAAACTAAGATGCAGTCCTAAGTGAATCTCACTACTATGTAGATCGATAAAACCTAAGTGGTTCCAAACATCTCCCTAGTATACTATAATAAAAAGAATAGACTATATCCAGAATGACACTACATTGTTTTGCTCCATAAAAGATTTCCGGGATAGTTTCACAGAGGAAACCATTGCACCATTTACTTGGTGTGGAGATTCCTCGGTTGTGCAGCGTCAGCCACTAGATGTTTATTCTCTCAGGAAGCCTCAGGGTTGTTGGATGTGATTTGCAAGTTAGCCCTAGATGCACTGACATCACCCTGAACATTCTGGCATGTGCCAGGACCAGGATGGATACCATTTTCAGCATCATCCACCCCAGAAGACTGTAGGCCATGGTCTTCAACTCCTTTAAGTTCGCTCCCTGAATCATCAATATTTGGTTTAGCACTAGGATAGCCAAAAGGGTTATCAATGTACCCCAAGAAAAAAGCTTCCACTGATTCCACAAGTGGAATTGATGGCTTGGTTAGGGCTTCATACAAACAGGAATCATCAAGTATAGCAGTAGGGTATGACTTTAGTTCTTCTCCATCAGAAAGGTTTCGGTGGACAACAAACTCTTCCAATAACCATGGGCTAGAGATGTTTGGGAGTATAAATTCCTTTCCAGGAAGGCTGAGACCTTTAAACAATTTCTCATCATATTTCTGTGACTTGTCAACCATGGCAGAGCAAGGTAGTTTACACGAGAAAAGAAGAATGCTTCAGGCGATTAATTAGATTTAGAATGCAATTGTCTAGTGCCAAAGAATTTAGGCTCCAGCGCAATATGTACCCTCCTTATGATCTATTTTTATACGAAAATTATAGAAATTCCAAATAAACTTCCATAAAATGATGCAAGGTGGAAGATATGAATAATGACAGCACCCAATCGCCAAATGCAATGTTTTGAGAGGCGCTGTTTTCCTGAAATGGAAAAACTTCTGTAGTTCCTTAAGAACACGCAAAATGAATTCCTTAAAAGGTTGTGCGAAATTCAAATTTTACGTAACGGTCATCATATTCATCATCAGTGTTGTCGTACCAAAATTCAACCATATATTATTTAATTTATGGGCTACATATCAAAAATTAAATATTGGAATGAAAAAGTACAAAAGTGATCAATAGCAATATATTTGGTTGCAAATCCTTGTGACAAACAAACAAAAGGCTGGACAACAACAATCCATACAAAGACTTTCACATATATGAGCTAGATTATATTATCATACAAACATGCATTAAGCATCAGCAAAATTGAGCAATCTCTATATAGTTGATAGTTAGCACTTCACACCACTATTGTCAAATCAGATACGAAATCAGGCCTAGCCCTTCCAGATTTTGTCATCATGCATGGCACCAGATCTTTCACAGATACATTTCTTCTTAAGTTCCATATTATAACAAATTAACAATATATGCATGCATCTGCTGCATCCCATACATCCCCTTCAGATTTCCCAAAACCTCCCCCCCACCCACCCCCCACCCCCCCC
>CAAKMY010055041.1:7483-22229 GCA_901111285.1 Corrigiola litoralis
AAGGGCAATCTACTTTTGACCTTGTTCTAGTCACCATAAGAGAGAATAAGTGTAGCTTGAAGAAGAAGTAAACAAGAAACACCTAGTGAGAGAATCCTCTTTATCTCACTCTAACTTTCCGTTTTGTTATTCCTTATGAACATTGTGCCAAGGATTGGTATTTTCACCTTCACGGTTATTAGTGGTTCCTTTTTCACCGTTTGGCTCATTATTAATACCAGTTCCATACTGACTAGCTTACACTATGAGGGTGGCGGGAAATCCGTCTCCTCTTATGTCTCCTTCAGTCGTCATACTGTAAGATACCAAACATTCATATAAATAAAACTTAAAAACCGCAATAAAATCCATTGCAGTTCAATAATTCACCAATTCAATGACAACACTCATGGATTCACTATTCAATTCAAACATCAGTCAAATCACATCATATACCATGATGCCTTACTCTAATCACATCAATAATCATGAGGCCAAGTCATATAAAAACAACGCAATAAATCTATACATCGACTCTCGGGCACCTTCAAAGGTTTACATAGTTATATTACAACATTTCATGCCATAGGTACTTTCTCAAACGTAAATTACATACCCGAGAATAAAATATAATACAACACGTGAAATAGTCACCATTTTATCAGGCTAACATATAACACTTCCTAGTCCTCTAGACTATACATATAATAGTCACCATTTTCCTGGCTTGTACTCCCATGGTCCT
The DNA here is from genome assembly GCA_901111285.1 of Corrigiola litoralis. Lineage (NCBI taxonomy): Eukaryota > Viridiplantae > Streptophyta > Magnoliopsida > Caryophyllales > Caryophyllaceae > Corrigiola > Corrigiola litoralis. The sequence continues at coordinate 8,208 of CAAKMY010055041.1, forward strand.
CATCTATGAGGTCCCTCTCGAGGTTTTCCTCTTCCTCGGGATCCTCACTAACATCATCATCACGAGAAACGAGCTTTTACTCAACACCATTTTGCTAACTTCTAGGACCAGACACCTAAGCGGCCTCAAAATCAATCATCAAATTTATGACTTCAATTGGTAGTAGGTGTGATAAATAGGAACAATTTCAATAACATCATATAAGATAGGATTAACTGATGGGGGATGTATCATACTATACTCATATAAAGCTGTCCCGTCTCTTATTGTCTCAAAGGTTCTCGACCAATGAAGTAAATTCGACAAATAGTTCCAAAACTCCAAAATTCTAGGGTGCAACTTTCATAATACCTTATTTCAGCATAATATTTTTTCTTAAACCATCGCCATATTCCATTATATTCCACTTAGTTACAAAAGCTATGCTGCAAGACTAGTTAATGTAACATTTTAAATAAGGAAATCACCATTTAAATCATCATAATGCACATTTTCAAATTACACATTGATAAGACACTTATCACAAATTTCACGGATATTAATCCGAATCAAAATTATCAACATCTTCACTTCAAGACATTTCAAAGTTTTCAATTTGCTAATCATACAAATTTTCATATGAGAACAATAACAAGGTAGCACCAAGATCGATTACTCAAAGAAACACATTTGAAGAAAATCACCTTGCACATATTTTCACTAACATTTGGACACACATTTCTTAAAATAAGAAAGTTTTCTTTTATACAGGCTCTAATACCACATTTGTAACACCCCCAAATTAGGCCTCTCTAATAAATACTAACTCCGTCCCAATGAATTCCCCCCATATACTTTATCACATATGCCGAGGTGATATTTTGACAATTAATATCTCAATATATATAATTATAAAAATTATATCATGTGTAAGCATTTTTCAAGACAAATCTAAATAATATATTTTTATATTTTTCTAACAAATTTATTTTTTGAGTTTTTAATGGTCAAAGTGCTACTCAAATAGTGTCAAGAAGCAAATGGGGGGAAATGAGTGGGACGGAGTGAGTATCATATTAGCATTTTACACATATAATATCTTTCCAAATCCGACTCATTCAATCCGGTTTCATTACCGCCGCGACTACTAAATTATACTAGTCACGACTCATTAGAATAATTTAATAGGAGCAAATTATTTACAAACTATTTACTAACTAAATTCCAATTTCTACTTCAAATGTAGCAAGATGAATAGGTAGTTCTTTTGCATATTGCATTATGGGCTTCTTTTATAAATTCGAGACTTGGATAATATAAAGACTTGCAAAAATGCATAAATTTTAGAAGTGCAAATATATTACAATCCAAAATAAAAGTCCAAGTCCGAATAAAAACCGTAAAGAGTTCACGAGTCACAACCCGACTCGCTAGGCAATATAATACAAATTGATGAAGTACGGGTATTTGGTATTCTAAGGGGGTTAAAATCAAAAACCAATCAACCACCACAACATATGGAATTCATTTATATCATACACCAAAAGACTCGATCTTATCAATTTAGATCATTTTCCCCTATCTACTACCGCATCAATCCATGTTACTAGGTGTACCCTGTCCTAGTCGAGAGCAATCACAGTGAGATCAGGAATCACTGTCACCCGGGCCCTCCAAGCCTCCTATGGTGTCGGGGTAAGATTAAAAAAAAAATAATAACAAAAATGAGTTGAAAACTCAACATGACCATCACCCCACAAAAATAATATAATTTTATTTGTATTATATGCAACATGTTTCAAACAATCACGCATTTAACTCTTCGTCATAACCACCCTGTGGTAACATTTTAATTCAACCTCATTTTCCCTTTCTTATGAAAACTAATAATCAAAAGACCATTTTACCCTTCTAAGTCTTGCAAGACCTACCCCATTTAATATATGTCAAATGACATAGCTCACTTTTATTTTATAGTTAGTAGCCCTCGATATTATTATTTATGGATTTACCTAAATGTGATGTCGTTAATAAAGACTTCTAGTTAGTTCACTTTGACTTTAGTCAAACACTAACTCTCAATGACTCCAAGTTATTCTCTATGGATATCGTAAAGGATTAGGATTGAAATAATAAAGTTATTTGTCACAAATAACTCAAATAGTGTTTAAAATATAATAATCAAAATAAAATTGTGACATTTAAAATGCCTAAAATATTGGAGTGTCACAATTCTATATTCCACTACTTTTACACGAGAAAGATTGTTCAATTTTGGTGAAAATTATAACAATAATGATAACAACAAATTCATTAAAAGTAAATACATTCGAATTATATAAGTACATTACTTTTGATGAAATACACAATTTATGGTAATTAAAAAATCTTAGTTACTATAGTAAATGAAGATCTACATCATGGTAAAGAAAACAAAACAAGAACTAATAAATATATTATTCATCTAGATATACACTAGGTAGTTCATATAATTAAAATATTCCTCGTTAGACACATGGTACCGGTGAAAGCTAACATTTCAAAATCATACAAATGCGCATATAGTTAGCTCTATATAAAGGAACGCTTGTTAGAGAGTATTGTAGGCATCTTACCCATCACAAACTAATATTAAATTCAAGTAGTGACATAAAAAACAAGGCACATATGGAGAGTCTTTCCGCTAATGTTCGTGTTCCTGCTATCTTAATATTTGCCATGTTAATGGCCACAACAGGTTATATTTTACAATTGTTATCCTCTATTTTTAACATTGCAAATTTTTTCCACCAAATTCTCGTATCTTTGCAATTGAATTTGACAATATATCATGTAAGGAACATTTAAGGTTCTATGCTATCTTTTTTCAATTGCAGTGACCATAATAGAGACTAGAGAGTATAGAGAGTTTAGATGGAGCACCAAAAGTCTTTTCTCTAGTGTGTTCTAATTCTCTAACATTTATTGTTTCACAGTTCCACTGGCTTATGGAAGCTTACAGACAGACACTATTAAAATGCTAGAAGGAGAGAAAATGATAACTGAAGAATTAGTTGTGAAACGACCACAAACAGTGTCCGAAGAGATAAGACAGAATATGATCATGCAAACAAAGAAGTATCTCAAGCTACAAAATGGTTATGCCAAAACAACTACCGAAGCTTTGCAATGTTCAGGTCCATGGGGTTATTGTCATCAGATTTTTGGACCCCATTGTTGTTCTGGTACATATTGTGTGATGCCTATTATTGCGGGTGGTACATGTGTGCCTCTTCCAATTTCGGAATGAGGAACTTGTGCTTAGTGTTTTTCTCAAATTTTATCATTTCGTTTTGTCTTCTAGTACCATCTTTGTTTTATCTTCAATAAGCTTCACTATCAAGCAGTGCCAACAAATATGTCTAGCCATGAACGAAAACGAATTTGTGTCTGTTTGATAAGAAAATGAATGTAAACGTTTCCCATCTTTATATTTTTCTTGTGATAAAATCAATTTGCCATTGCTTAATTGTTTAAAGCGTTAGCATTTTTTTCTTTTTATATGATTTTATCTTTTGGATATATAGATCTTGTGTTCTTCTTGAAGGAACTCTTCTATATTTAGGTATGTTTCTCTATTCCATTCATAAGTTTACGTTTTGACTTTGACACTATTTGAATATATACTTTGACCATCGATAACTCAGAAAGTATAAGTGAGAAAAATATAAAAAAAATAATCATATGAATGTATTAATTTTTCAATACAAATATAATTATTATAAAATTATAAAGTTTAAAAATCATAACATTGATTTATAGATGGTCAAAGTATTACCTCGATAAATGTGAAAAAGCAAACATTAACTTATAAGTGGAATGGAGGAAGTACTCTCATAGTAGTTTCCTAATTATAAAAAGATTAGTTGGTTTGAATATCAACAAGGTAATTGGCTGATAAGAAGAATTCGGCCAATCCATTCGATGATCACAAAAGCCCCATCTTTGATCTTGTAGTGATTGTGTTTTACACATCAAGCGAAACAATTCGTTGAATGTGCTTAGTATTAAGAAGACATTTAATGTCAAAATCTTTAACTATAGAAAATTTGGTTGTTGTTTGGACTCACTGTAAAGCATGATGACTAGACTACCTACTTTATCAACCATCCTCACTTTCCAAACATTTTAATCTCGAGATGTAGATAGATAATTGTCGGAGATTTGACTTTACATGTGTTAAGATTTAATATTACCGCAAGCGGAATAATTAAGGTGCCGAAAACTAGAAACTCAATTTTTTATATCATTGGTGGTTTTACTTTAAGCTATATGGAATAAGACTTAACTCATTAAGCTAAGTAAATTACAACAAGTGCTAATAAAACGAAGTTGTCAACACTAATTCATAAATAAAGATAATGGTAAGAAGAGAACTAACTCAAGTGGTTGGAGCTATCTTACTCCAATCATAGGGTCGGAGTTCGATTCTTACCTGCGACTTATTGCGCTCCTTTCAGACCAAAACAAAATAAAAAAGACAATGGTACTAATGGGTGCTATTGGAGGGGTCCACAGAAAAAAGACAAAAATAATTTACCTATCCAGTACCCCTACTATTTCAAACTAGGGGCACGTTTACCTTTCTTTTTTATCAGCAAAATCACTGTAAGGTCTTGTGAAAAGGTGGGGCCTCCAGTAGCATCTAATAGCTGCGAGTGACATATCATTTCTGGATCCGTATTAGGTCTATTATTACTAACGAACAATTACAACATGATATAAGAGAATAAACGTCTATTATCATGTCGATTGATGCAAACACTAATCTTTACTAGTCTTACCGCTTGTCCTTTATAGATAACTATTTAATTTACACCCAATTGGGGTGGTCACAACTACTCTATAGGTTTCTGTTATAGCCCGAATAATTACTACCTTGATTAACTTAATTAATTTTTTATTATATTATTAATGGCTCTGATTTGAGAAATAGTTTATTCAATTGAGTTGGTTTATAATATTTTCTATTTTGTTAAATTATTATTTCGTTGGAAAAATTATATTTTGATAACTAAAAAGTGTTACTTATTATAATTATCGATTTCTTTATTTTATTAAGAGTGAAAAATATATTTTGAAATATACTTTAAGGGCTCATTATTTATTTTTATTATTTTAGTTGGGTTAGAAAGAGATTATTGACTAGGTGGGATTTCTAGATATAGTAAGTTGACGTATATCTATTCTAAAGATTGTCCCAAACAAAGAAAGAAAGAAAATGAAACATAGTCCCACCCATCTCTCTCCCGACAAGGCAACAACACATGAAACTACGAACAACATAACTCCCTCTCTGTCATTCTTCTCCCACGCACCACACTCACCCTCACCACCATCCTCTCGCATCTCCTCTCCAACTCAGGCCAGCGGCCGATGGAACCGGCCGGGATAGCCAGCTCCCGCGCCGCGCGTGCTCCTCGTGTCTCCCGCCGCGCGTGCTGTCCCGACCTTATTTTCGGTGAGTTTTGACCGGACCTTCTCGCTACCTCTTCCGCCCCTTGAGTATGGTATTAATATGTGGGTTGCCATATACGATCGGGACCGAGAACCCGAGTTAAAGACGTGTTCTTTATTCATTTGGTATAATTTACATCCTAAGCCAATATGTAGGTCATGCTAAGAGTATGTTCGGAAAATGTATTGAGTGGTGTAGCATAGCATCTCTAGAAGTTTCTATGATTTCAGGGTGTTTCGCGGTCTATGGATATGGTAAATAAGTTAGTGGTCTACAGCTGATCATGTAAGCATGGTTTCGTAATGACTCATTAGTACGTACTCTTGGTAATTCTTTGAAAGTTATTTTAATATAAGTACACACAAACAAGTATGCATATAATCAGTTAGTTTGAGCTTAACGCTAATGGGTGAGTACTGAGTAGTTTATCTAATACTTTGCTATGCTTGATGGGAATCATTATTGTATATTATAGAGCAAATGGGGCTAGGACACTATCCAAACCATCATGTATTTGGGTCGTCCCTTTTGACGGTGGCAATAAAGATGTTTTAGTTCGAAAGTGGGTTTAATTTAATCATAACCATTGTTTTCTTGACTACAGCTAGTATGTGATGAGTCAACCATGTCTTGTACGTAGTAACTTATACCGGTGAACAAGAAAGGTGTTTTAAGAATGTTACTGTATGCATCTATTAAGCTGGCGTAGTCATATACCGTTTGAGAATCCTATTGTTAATTTGAGAAGAGTATATACTAAAGTTATTAAATTTGGAAATTGTCACCCGTATGAATTATATATAATTTGTATATACAAGTTTAGTAGTTGCTTAAAAGGGTGTGTGTAATATGGTTAGTAACTCTATAGGAATCCCTTTGGCTAGTTTCGAAATTTAGAATCAAATAATAAAAATCCACGGAGAGGTTAGTTTATAATGTTAAGAGTAATAGTTGATATTGATAATTGAGACTAGTAGGTGAGTGTTTATTGAGAATAGTAAGAGAGACTAAAAATTGAGATGAGTTATTTCATAGATGGTTTAATAAAAACATAGAGTTAGGATAGGGCAATAAGACTATTAAGTCATGGTTAGTATAAAGAAGGGGAAAAGATAAGCATTTGCTAGGATATGGGTTTCTAGTTGCTTGAGTAGTTTTGGGTATATTTGTCGTATTTCGTCATTCATGGATGTCGACAATGGGAGTCGACTTTGGAGATCAATTATAATATGTGTAGTGGACTGAAGTCTTGGGATGTGGATATATAACTGAAAAAATTAATGTCAATAATCCCAACTTTGGGTAGTATTCCTACAATAATCCCAACTATGCGTAATCCCAGAATAAGCCAAATTTTGCCTCATTTATTCCCAAAATAGTCCCTTTGACTCGGAACCTAAACTCAAAACCTAATATTTTTGATCCGAACTTATTTTTGATCCAAACCTCCCGCTTTTCTCACTCCTCTCCATCACCTTTCTCTTCACTACCCTCATCTCTCCTCTTCCACACCCACCTTATCATCTTTACCACCATAACCCCTCCCTCACTATTGGACCTACCAACGACTTGGTGGTTGGGGGGCAGACTTGGTGGTTGGAGGCCGAGTTTCGGGTTTAAATTGTTGTTGCGTTGTGAATGGTGTTATGATGTATGGGTGGTGGTGGAATGGTGCGTGGTGGGTGGTGCCGGAATTGGGGTTGTTTGGGGTGGTGGTGTTTTATGGGATTAAAAGAAGATGGGTTTTGGTTTTGGTGGTAAGGATGGAAAAGAGGCTGGCGAAGAGGGGGGTGATGGAGAGGAAAGAGAAAAGAGAGAGGTTCGGGTCAAAAAATGGTTAGGAATCTAGGCCTGGGGTCAAAGGAACTATTTTGGAAATAAATGAGGCAAAGTTTGGCTTATCGTGAGATTTTTTATAATTGAGATTATTGTTGTAATACCGCCCAAAGTTGGGATTATTGGCATTAATTATTCCTATATAATTTGAATTGTATTTGCAAGTTATTTTGTATGGATTGAAATCCAGGGCATGTGGATTACAAACGGAGTTGACTTGTATTTGCAGGTTATTTTGTGTGGATTGAAATCCTAAACATGTGGATATTACAAACGGAGCTTTTTCTGTAGAATTCTTATGATCTTGATATACATGTTATGCTAGCGTTCTAGAATTAAAATGAGTTGTATTTATTAGAGTGTGGCCAGAGTATCAGCCATGTGTAGTGTGTTCTTACTTATGTGTAGTTAAAGTTCCCCATGTTAAGGATATATAGAGGTATGTACATCTGCACAGATGAGTCACCATGTGGGTGTGTAAATATGGATGAATGTGATAATTGATCAAAGTACCGTCACTATGATGTCTAACCATAATTAAAGTAAACCATGTTAGAAAGTAAATTGATCTAGGCAAATGGTTGTAGGTTTTTTGTGAGAATGAGGTTTCTCTCAATGAGGAGATGAACAAATGACAATAGTATAGAAATTCTTTGGAGCATCTCTAGGACCTCAAGGTTGGACCCTTTGGGAGGAATCTTAAGGGGGTATACTGCGATCAACATCAACGAAAGTATAAATATTATATTAGAGCATTTCTAGGACCTTACTGACCCTTTGGGAGGAATCTTTAAGGGATGTAAGGACGGACCCTCTGATGGGGCGACTTATGATGGTTTCTAACCATACTAATTGGACCCTTTGGGAGGATTTTTTTAGGGATGTAAGGACGGACCCTCTGATGGGGCGCCTTATGAATTTATAATTTTTTATAACCGGAGGGTCTAGTTTCCCGCTAAGCGAGATGACTTGCTTTGTGCCGCTCTCGCGTTGTTCCCTTATTCAAGTTGTCAAGATAGAATAATGTAATATATAAGGCGGATTGTATAAAAGCTCATGAGTTTCATATGATATTGTAGCTTTTAGTATTATTCGAGTGAGGACGTTATATTGTTGAGGTTACTCTATTTTCTAGTTATGAGGTCCTAGTCTTGTATAACACTACATTCATGTCTTGATATCAATTATAAGAAGTACTTGTGAATGGTTGGCTACAATATCTACGATTTGATATAAGATACGAGAAGGTTGGATCTCGTTTGATGTACATAATGTGAGTTATATGTTTACTTGGTTAATGGTGTCTTCAAATGACTTTGATACATGCATGTTTGACATCCAGTTATTTATACTCTATTCGTGTGTATGAACTTTATACGCGTGTGTACGTACGTATTTATGTGTATCTTAATTACCTGTTTAATACGGTTATTTAGAGCAGGTGTACCTTGATAACCATTATATTATATGGTGTCAGGTAATCTTAATTACTCAGCTAATTCTACTCCTGTTCATCTCATTCAATGAGATGGGCAACTTTCTTTGTTAAGAGTACATGTAACCCGTTGATCCAGTTCTAGATTGAAAAGACGATTCTCATGGTGTAGTGTTGTTTCTTTTAGCCTAATATTTTAGAGAACGGGAACAGACTTGTTTGTAATAAGAATATTCATTCACTAAAGTTAAGCCAATATAGTAATTCACTTGAATAGGTCTCTCTAGTTGGGATAGTTTTTTGTAAGCCTTTCGGCTTTCCATTGGTGGGGAGACGTGGCGGTAACGGGGCCAGTTTAGGCTTTGTTTTGCTTCCGTTAATGTCGTATTATCTCCTTAAGGGGAGTTAGGAAAATCGGCGTGTTACAGTGCTTTATACTCTGTAGCTTTTTAAATTAAGTTATCAATCATTATTTTAAAAGAACTAAACCTCTTTATAGCTCGTTTGGTATGATAGTGGGATTGGGAATTGGAGTTGAGGTGAGAATTTAAATGGGAGATAAATGGTGAGAATTCATTATTTACATCCCATTACCTTGTTTAGTATAACATGGGAATTGGTGGGGAAGTTATAAGGAATACAAAAATTTGTTACTTTTTAGCCTTTTTAAATGAAAAGTGGATATATAAGATTTGTAGATGATTTTTTAATTAAGGGTATTTAAGTAGTGGAGCCTGAATTCCCAACCCAATTACCAGCACCCCCCTGGTAATAAATCATTGGGAAATGAGGCTCTCAACTCTCAATCCCAATTCCTCCTCAACTCCCCATCCCACTATAGCAAACAAGGGAGTTTCAACAATTGGGAGTTGAACTCCCATTTCCAACCCCAACTCCGTCATACCAAACTAGTTGTTAGACTAAGCAATGCGTAGCGGTACTCGTATTATCTAGTGTTGTGACCCTAGTATGTTGCCTTTTGATTTGTCTGAATGACTCGTAAGTGCATGGTGCTTCTAAAATGTGTTGTTCGAATATGATTCTAAGTTGAAATCTTTCATATTAATTTTTTGCACTAATATAAAAATGTTATCAAAAATTTACCAAAAGGTCTAATGAGGTACAAAAGTACCCTGTTCACCTATATCTAACCAAGTTTGCTAAAAAATGTAAGAACAAAGCAAAGTCGAACGTCGATATACCCATGTGACTAGGGCTGTGACTAGAGTTGTTCAAAAATATCCGATCAAAAATATCCAATCCGAAAATAGCCAATCCAAACCGAGAATTCGGATATCCGATCCGAAAATTAAGTTTCGGATTTTTTGGATCGGATATCCGAAAAGGTATCAGATATATCGGATCAGATATCTTAGGTTTAGGATATCTTAGGTTTCGGATACCGATTTATCCGATAAAAAAAATTAAACTGATTTCACAAAACACATACTAAGTACTTAATTACTTACACATTAGTCAGCTAAACCTAACCTCACACTTGCAATTCATTCTCTCACTTTGCCAGCCGCTCACTTTCATAAGTCTTTCTTTCACAAACTCACCCCACTCCTCACCCTCACCCCACCAGTTAAACGCTCACCACTAGCGCCGCTCATCTCTCAGGCTCTCACCAACATTGCACTCGTGTCGTTGTCACCTCTCACACCTCACAAGTTCGTTCACACGTCGCTCTCGACTTTATTCGTCTGGTAATTACTCAATCGGGTCTAGCTGTTCTCCGCCTCACTCATCGCGCCGTGCGTGACTGGATGAGACTATGGGTTACAATGCTCTGATGTGGGTTGCACTGATGTGTTGTGCATTTCCTCTGCATCATAAGTGCTCTAGTGATGAATTGTTGTTGTATGTTTTTGTCTTCGTGAGTTAGTAAATACTCAGTAGGTGGGTAGTTGACTAGCTGCTTCTAGTTTGGTGCACTCTTATTATAAAGTTGTGTAATTTGTGTCGGATTTATTTTCTTTTGTTACATTTATTAATGTTCAACCTCCAAGTTATTGTATTTCATACATTTGCTATTAAATTTTTGTTTTTTTTTTTGTATATTCGAATATTCGATCCGAAAATTTTGGATATCCGTACAGTCGCATTTCGGATATCCGAACTTTTTCAGATCGGGTTTTGATCGCAAAAGTGTAGATCCGAAATTTCGGATACCCGTTTCGAAATCCAGTTTCGGATCGGATATCCTATAATGAACACCCTACTTGTGACCAAGATCTTTTCTAATCAAATTGCATAGTTTTTACCAAGTGTAACCAGACCTTGCGGAGGATCGAATCCCTAGTGTTTACCAAAAGTTAAGCACCATATTGGATTTCAAAGGTCAATATACATAACAATATAAAGTATAGTTCAACAATGAATGTCTTAAAATAGCAAAGTACAGCAAAATATTCAAAATCAAATAGAGTTAACAAGCCTCAAAAACAAAGTATATTAAAAAACATATATAATAAAGTCATTGTCTCAAAAGCCACATCAATATTTTTCATTTAAAACATCCCCAAAATGCTCTTTGAAAGAGCCCGACATAGATAACAACAACAATGCAACAACCGCAACAACATCCACTCCTCCTTCCTTATGCGATTAGGCGCACCAATAAACACCACCAACAACAATAATCTAAAAACTCAACATATTGAAATCTTTACAAAATCAGCATTTTATCATCTAGCATCGATAATATCAATACCCATAACTTAAAACATGAAAGAAATCATAATAGGGATATGCTCTAGTATAGGCGCATAAGAGGGAATATAAATCTATACATTTTATATTTAAAAACACTTTAAACTTATAACAAAGTAATGGGATGAGATAATACCTTAAGGATGATAGGAAATATGATTACCAATAAGAAGAGATGAGAGCAACAATGGAGGTTTCCTCCTTGGAAATTTCAGCCAAAGCAAAAAGGGGGAAGACAAAGTGATCTTTTTGTGTTTTTGTCTATTAGGGTGGCGTGAAAATGAGAGGGGAGAAAGGGTTTTAGGTGTTTGTGTTTTATTAAAAGAACTTTCCTTCGATGTTAGGAAAGGTTTCCCAGAATAAACCCAGTTTCGGATCGGATATCCTATAATGAACACCCTACTTGTGACCAAGATCTTTCCTAATCAAATTGCATAGTTTTTACCAAGTGTAACCAGATCTTGCGGAGGATCGAATCCCTAGTGTTTACCAAAAGTTAAGCGCCATATTAGATTTCAAAGGTCAACATACATAACAATATAAAGTATAGTTCAACAATGAATGTCTTAAAATAGCAAAGTACAGCAAAATATTCAAAAACAAATAGAGTTAACAAGCCTCAAAAACAAAGTATATTAAAAAACATATATAATAAAGTCATTGGCTCAAAAGCCACATCAATATTTTTCATTTAAAACATCCCCAAAATGCTCTTTGAAAGAGCCCGACATAGATAACAACAACAATGCAACAACCGCAACAACATTCACTCCTCCTTCCTTATGCGATTAGGCGCACCAATAAATACCACCAACAACAATAATCTAAATACTCAACATATTGAAATCTTTACAAAATCATCATTTTATCATCTAGCATCCAAAATATCAATACCCATAACTTAAAACATGAAAGAAATCATAATAGGGACATGCTCTAGCATAGGCGCATAAGAGGGAATATAAATCTACACATTTTATATTTAAAAACACTTTAAACTTATAACAAAGTAATGGGATGAGATAATACCTTTAGGATGATAGGAAAGATGATTACAAATAAGAAGAGATGAGAGCAACAATGGAGGTTTCCTCCTTGGAAATTTCAGCCAAAGCAAAAAGGGAGAAGACAAAGTGATCTTTTTGTGTTTTAGTCTATTCGGGTGGCGTGAAAATGAGAAGGGAGAAAGGGTTTTAGGTGTTTGTGTTTTATGAAAAGAACTTTCCTTCGATGTTAGAAAAGGTTTCCCAGAATAATAATTTTCCTTTAAAGCGTTTAAAATCTATCTCGGGGTTTTCTATTTCATAAAAGACGAGTTAGATAAATAATATAAAGAGAGATAGAGTGCCTTTCTTTCTCTATGAGTTTATGTCTTGATTTTTCTTCATGCAACACACCTAGTCTCTCTAATTGTGACTCGCACTCGCTCGAAAATAGGTCATTCACCTGTACAATCTAACAATTTGAACTGTCACTGATCCTCTTTAAAATGACACCACTCGACCACCATTTTCACCTAGTGGGTTAAATGTCAGCATGGACAATTTAGCGTCTACTCGACCCGGCCATATAATCTTCCTTTGCGGATTTTCCTCTCCCACTCATCTCTTCAAGGTATTGATCCTGTAGATAAGGTTATTGGGTCAGATGTAGGTTTTTATGAGAATTCTGACCAAGATTATACTGGGTTTTACCCTAGTAATACTTCTAGTATACACCTGGTGTGTTATCCAGTTGTGTAGAGGTTGGGAACCTTAATATTACTAGAGTCATATATTAAGTTTGGATTCATCATTGGATATTTTAGAGGTAAAACGACTAGATAAATTGAAGATAAATGTCCTATTAGATTAGGAATGAGAGTACATTTGACTGACTCGATAAAGCAATAAAGATGGATGGGATATGGACTCAAGGTTAGGACCAGGCTAGGACTAGTCAAGGACAAGGTTTCTCCAGACATAAGCATCTCTCTTTCTTGGGAACCTTTGTTGAAGGGTGATTCGTCGTCGTCGTATTTTTGATCTTCGAGATGAAGTTGCTTGAAATGAACCAAGGTCTACAGATTAGGCAACGTGGTATGAGTTGTCCTATTTTGAGGGATTGGATTGTTCCCTCGTAGTTGACTAACTTGTGTGAGTGACTACTAGAAGGACGTGAAGTGTGCTTCCTCTTTGAGGTTGTCATCATTGTCAGTCTCATAGGCTTCTTAATATTCATGGTCGGCATTGTCGTCTTCATAGTCATCATTGACATTGTCATCTCCATTGTCATTGTATTCATTTTAGACAATGGCGTCTTCATAATTATTGTAGAAGATGGTACCTAGAGTTCCCTTGAAAATATCGTCTTCTATCTTTGTTTCAACCATGGTGAGTGCTTTGAATGTTTCGACTCCCATGTATCGAAGTCAATTGCCATATATGGGTTGAAGGTTGTCAACCAAGATTTGTACTTGCTCGGCCTCACTAGGCTTGATTATCATTTCAGCGTTTTTTTTTTTGCGCCATCTTTGAAAGAAACATGTGAGGCCTGCATGTCTGTCTTGGGCAAGAACCTC
>CAAKMY010055075.1:285-10714 GCA_901111285.1 Corrigiola litoralis
GGTGTCCGTTTCCGGCAAGGCTACGGTAAAGCAAGCGTTTATCTCTCATCTTACATAATATCGATGCGTGTAATATGTCATTAGAAAGCTGAGAGAAAGAGGAATCCAACCATATAATATTAATCAAGAGATTCAAAGGAAAAGTCACTCATATGAGCTCAGAAAGACGAGTGTAGTGCGGAACAACACTCTAAAAGGTCAAATAAGTAACCCAACCTCAATTCCTTGTCACCAAGCCTTCATATTCACCCCATTTCCTAAGTTTCACTCCTTCTAAGTCATTAACAACCTAATACCATCAACTTTAACTCACAACGGGATAACCCTCGAGCTCCCAAGCTTGCTTCATAAGTAACAAATCACCTTACATGATCCGACATACGTGTATATGAAAGACTTTTTATCATCGGGTTTGACACAGACGAATTACGGTATCTACACCACCCCAGAGTGCTTAGACCATTATTCCATGGGATTACTTTTCGAAATGGAAAGCGTGCCGCCACCCCCTATGGACAACAAGCGGCCACTATGATGAAGGATGAAGCGTCGAAGCCCGCGGACTTCATCACCAACATTGTTCAAGGCCAAGATGGATGGGAGAAGACCGCCACTTGGACAAATAAAGAAGGGAAGACCATTACCGTCACCTTCGCAGAGGGAAAAGGGTCATCGAGCCATGCGCCAAATTCCCAAGTTATCCTAGAGTCTAAGATCGAGTCTAGTGCTATTTCAGAGTTTTCTTAGTTTTTTTTATTTCGGAGGAGGGGATTCCCCCAAATTTCGCAGTCGTAGTTAGCCAAGAGTCCAGCAGTACCCTATTCGATGTACTCATTTCCGATTTTAATGCAATGAACTCCCAGTTTGCTTACGACTGTGTGCACTCTATTAATGCAACAAACGAACAAAACTCTAACAAATCTAATGACATTAACGATTCTGACGAGTATGATGAGGAAATCATTGTGTCGAATGAAGTAATAAAAAGCACTCGATGAACAAGAAAATTGAACTACTTTAATTGAGAAAACTGAAACAATCAATATTGGGACAAAAAATGAACCTAAACAACTTAAAATAGGTTTATCGCTCTCACAAGAAGAATGCACCCAATTCATTGAACTCCTACAAGAGTACGTTGACGTTTTCGCTTGGTCTTATAAGGACATGCCTGGAATGAATCTCAAAATAGCCGAACACACAATTTCCCTTATACCAAAAATCAAACTAGTAAAGCAAAAACTTCGTCGCATGAGGCCTGAGTGGTCACTCAATGTTAAGGAGGAGGTAGAAAAGCAATTCGCCGCCGGATTTATTGAAGTGTGCAACCATTCACATTGGGTAGCCAACGTAGTTCCTGTACCAAAGAAGGATGGTAAGGTTAGAATGTGTGTGGACTTTCGAGACCTCAACAAAGCTAGCCCCAAGGATAACTTTCCATTACCTCACATAGACATTTTAGTGGACAACACTACGTGCCACACACTCCTTTCTTTCATGGATGGCTACGCAGGGTACAACTAGATCAAAAAGGGTTTAGCTGACAAGATCAAGACTACTTTTGTCAGACAATGGGGCAAATACTGTTACACAGTTATGCCATTCTGGCTCAAGAACACAGGAGCCACTTACCAAAGAACTACACAAACTCTGTTGCACGACATGATGCATAAAGAAGTTGAAGTTTATGTAGACGACATGATTGTTAAGTCGCAAGACAGAGAATGGCACATTCCTGCCCTACGTAAGTTCTTTGATCGCCTTCGCAAGTACAACATGTCCTAAACCCAGCCAAGTGTGCCTTCAGAGTGACCTCTAGTAAGCTTTTAGGATATGTTGTTAGTTTTAAGGGAATAAAAATAGACCCTCTGATAATTAAGGCAATTCTAGACATGCCACCTCCTAAGAACGAGAAGCAAATGCGAGGATTTTTAGGATGTGTTCAGTACGTTAGTCAATTCATAGCATAGCTAACAATGATATGCGAGCCTATTTTCAAGAAACTTCGAACGGAAGACAAGACAAAATGGGATAATGACTTCCAGAATGCTTTCGACACCATTAAGAAGATTCTTCTAAACCCGCCCATGTTGGTTCCTCTAAAGACAAACCAACCCTTACTACTATACCTAACAGTAACCTCGATAGTTATGGGCGCCGTTCTAGTGCATGAAGTAGATGGAGAGGAGCGAACGATTTACTACCTTAGTAAAAAGTTATTGAATATGAGACTAGGTACACCAATTTTGAGAAAACATTCTTAGCACTTGTTTGGGCCACCAAAAAGCTCAGACACTATATGTTAGCTCACTCAGTCATTATACTATATGAAATGAATCCACTCAAGTTCCTATTTGAGAAACCGATTCTAAATGGTAGAATATCGAGATGGACCATAATGCTCGCAAAATTTGACCTCAAGTTCAAATCGATAAAGACCATCAAAGGTCGCGCCATTTCATATTTTCTTGCTGACCATCATGTTAGAGAGAAACGTCCAAAAACATATGAATTTCCCGATCAGAATATCATGATCACCCACTTGGAACAATGAGAGCTATACTTTGACGGTGCATCCAATCAAAAAGGATGTGGCATTGGAGCCCTTCTAATATATTCAGACGAGGATCAGTACCCCATATCGATTAAACTCTGTTTTGACGCAACCAATAATACCGCAGAATACGAAGCTTGCATAGCTGGCCTAGAAGCTGCGATATTTTTAGGAGTAAAAGATTTGGTCGTATATGGAGATTCCGCCCTAGTCATTAACAAATGATGCATGTTTGGAACGTGCGACATGAAGTGTTAGCACAATACCAAGCGCACTTAGAAGACTTAGCCTCTACATTAGATTATGTCAAATACGTGTATTTGCCTAGAGAAGAGAATCAATTTGTAGATGTTTTGGCCAAATTGGCCTCAATGCTCAACATACCAGATACATCGTTTGAGATTACTGTAAGAACCAAGTGCGAGCCAACATACTGCAACGCCATGGCTGAGGACACATCAACCTCATAAGAACCATGGTAACACACATACATTCTCTCTATATGTAGTTTCCGCTCCATTACTTGGAAACCAAATCATTATTTATTCTCTATTCATTTGACCCATTTTAACTTAAGTTTGATCCTATTTCAATATCTACTAAGGTGTCTACTATATACTACGACCATGTTCTCTCCAGCTGAAACTCACAGAACTGAATTGAACTGAACTGGCATGGAAATAATTGGAGAGAACTGGAAGGAATTGGAGAGAACTGGAGAGGACTAGAAAGAACTGAAAGGAATTGGACAGAACTGGAAGCAACTTGAGAGGACTTGCAGCAATTGAAATGAACTGAAATGAGTTAAAAAAAATAGAAGGAAGCAACTGGAAGGAACTGTAGAGAACTAGAAGAAACTAGAGAGAACTAGAACCAATTAGAAAGAATTGAAAAGATCTGGAAGGAACTGGAGAGAACTGGAAGGAAATGAAACTCATTGGAATTCATGTGAGAAGAACATGACCTACTTTTGTATTTCATTTTTGAAGTTACTCAAGTAATGTTCAATTTAATATTTTTTTTTCAGGTGCAGGTGATATGAAGCAACTCCAAATTGATCGTTTTCAAGTAAGAGATATTAGAAATGCCATTTGACATATTTTCCTAACATCTTTATTGTTTTTCCAAAAGACCCTACTCTTATATATATGTTGATTATCATCAAATTTTATTTATTTTATAATATATTATTATTGTATTATATGTTAAGGGAATTATATAATCTAAGTTATATGATTATGACTTTTATAGGCGTCCTCTATATCAATATTTTTTTCCTTCTTTGTATTATTGGTTCAAATGTTTTCTTTAAATTTTTTTAGATGTTTGTTGTATTAACAAAAGATAAAGAAAAGTAAGTCTTTCATAAAACTACCTATTTATATAAATAAGAAAATATTTATATGATTTGTTTAAAAGAATCGTGAGTGAAAATTTAAAAGAATCATAACATGGTCGCAAGAGATTATAAACTGGTATTATACCAAACAAGATAACGAAACTCTACTCCCATTTGAATTTCCACCCCACTTTTAATTTCAATACCAATATAATACAAAAGATTGTCTTAATAATTTGATAATTTCCATCGGACTTTTCTTATTTCCCTCTTTCACCCTTTTCCCCGCAAACTTTCTCCCCACTTTCCAATTCCAAATCACATCCAAAACAAACACTAAAACTCTCAAAAGTTAATAATAAAGTGAAAAGGCTTAAGAAAATCCCTTCCGTAATCGGCAAATTATTAGGTACACCTGAGAGTACCTACTCTCATGTCTAATTTAAGATACTTATTATTTATTTTTGATTTTATTTTTTATTAAATAATATATAATGGTTCATACAAATATACTTGAGAGTACCTACTCTCAGGTGTATGCAATAGATGTTGCCGTAATCAGTTCCCTCAATCATCATCCCATCAACTTTATTAGCCAAACAAAACAAAAACACACAACAACACTTGCTTTCTTTTCCTACACTTATTATTGAGCGAATCTTTTTCGTGTCCAAACTGTATTCCCTCCCCTCCCCAACAAACCAACTGACAAGTGATAAGCATTCTTTAGTCAAAATACTCACGCTTGTAAGAGAAAAGAGAGATGGCAACCTAACTTTGTGGAACACAACTCTTCCTAAGTGTTACTTAAAGTGTTTTAACACCAGATCTCGTGACCCATGTTGGGTTTTATCTCAGTTAAGTTCATTGAACCTTAGGCTATACCAACTCTGTAACACACGAGCAAAGTAAGTTCAACTTGTTGCGGGTGTTTTTCAGTTCACTTTTTGTGATATTTAAGGTTGCTATTTCAGAGGATAAAGTACTTTTGGATTAGTTTCATCTTAAGGAATAGTAAAGTGGGTAGTCTTTGTCTTTTGAGGAGTTTTATGGGAGCTTGTTGGAGTAATCGGATCAAAGCTGAAAGTCCCCTTCATACAGGTACTTCAACTTGTGCTTTTATAACTTATTTAGTTGCATGATCATCCTTTTCTATTGGATTCTTGCATAGCTTGTCGAGTAATATGATGTTAGCTTCATGCTTTATATCGAAAATTTTTGCATATATTTTTTTGGTATATCAATATCATTTCATAGGTTATCCTGCTATATTTTTACTTTAAATTGTAAGAAAAAGTAGACGAGCTCCAAGCTCATCAACCTTAAGCTTCCTGCCAGCCGAAGTCAAATCAGAGATATACATCCCTTTGTTAGGCCAGCATAGCTCCGTCTACCTTTATTATAAATAGACGGTCGCTTCTAAAATTTCTCTCTTTTTGTAATCTTCCATCATCATTTCTAGATGATCATCCTGTTTTTTTTTTTTTTTTTTTTTTTTATTTACACAATATCTTAGAAAAGTTTGTCTATTTTTATGATAAAAGTAGACGAGCTATCTACAAGCTAAATCAACCCAAGCTTCTTACACGCCTCCAAGTCTGTTGGGCATACATGATTCCCTCTACTTTGATGATAAAAAAGCTCTCTTATAAGACTTTCTGTTGCTCACAAATTTTCAGTCATCATTTCTGGAGGATTAAAGTTTGTTACTTAGTTGTGATGATGAAGACCTTGAACTATGGCATGTTGGTAATTTTTGCTTTGTGATATTTATAATTGGGAAATGATTCAGTTCCACCCAAGAGTAATTATTTCTTTTTAATAATTAAATAATATATGTAGGTTTTAATTTTACTAGAATTATGTTTCGTATTTGCTGGTGTTTAGATAATGATTGAGAGCGGGAGTTAAAAGTATTAGAGCAGTACCTTTGAGCCAAATGACCGTCTACTTATGATAAAAGTAGACGAAGCCCCTGCTGGCCCAGCAAAGGTATTATATCTCTCATTTGGATTGGGCTTAAAGGGAGCTCGGGATGATTTAGCTTACAAAGAGCTTGTCTACTTTTATGATAGACACAAATTATTTGGAAAAGACCGTCTACTTATATAATAAAAGTAAACGGACTCCTAGTAAGCTGAATTTACTTAAGCTCCGCCCAAGTCAAATTATTGATTTATATGCCTATATTGGCACAACATTGCACCGTCTACGCCCTTCCAAGCATTTGTGATTTATAAGAGCCCTCACATAGACTTTCAATTTCTATAAATATCTAGTTGATCTTTGGATGATCAATACTTTGCAAAAGCATATCATGACCATATTATATTTGTTTTCCTAAGACGGGTGTTCTGGCTTTGGTGTAGGGCTTAGTTCTAAAATTGGCACAAAGGGCGGAAATGGGTTCAGTAGGTCAAATAGCAAACTCTCGTCTGCCTCTGTGCCAGCGACGCCTCGTAGCGAGGGTGAGATCTTGCAGTCTTCCAATTTGAAGAATTTCAGCTTTAATGAATTAAAGACAGCTACCCGAAACTTCCGTCCTGATAGTGTTCTGGGAGAAGGTGGTTTTGGAGCCGTGTTCAAGGGATGGATTGATGAACATTCACTTACACCTACTAGGCCTGGTACTGGAATGGTGATTGCTGTTAAGAGGCTCAACCAAGAAGGGCCGCAAGGCCATAGAGAATGGTTGGTCAGTGTCGATATGTCCCTATCTTCTGGCTATCCTTCATTTAGATTTGTTTTCCTTTAGTTTTATCCTGCTTATGGGTAATTGGCTAGAATGGATATTTTAGTAATTAGTATGAGTAGTCTGATTGAGTATTATATATTTTTCTTAGAAACTGTGTGCTTAGATAACCGGAAAATTTGTTCGTAACTTATATTTGTGTGGCGTAAAGTAATATATCATGTTATGTATTCCTGGTTTATTAGAGATGTTAGACGAGCAAACTATTTATTTGGGTGTTGTAATGGTTTGGTGACAGACGGAAATTAATTATCTTGGACAATTACGCCATCAAAATCTTGTGAGATTGATAGGTTATTGCTTAGAAGATGAGCATCGGCTACTGGTCTATGAGTTTATGCCTCGCGGCAGTATGGAGAACCATCTCTTTAGAAGTGAGTTTCATACCCAAATATAGTTCTGTTATACACTACCTTTCACTGCATCTGAAATTGACTAACTGATCCCCCTGTGACCGGTGTACAAATAGGATCTGCACATTTCCAGCCTCTTTCTTGGAGCCTTAGGATGAAGATAGCTCTCGGTGCTGCAAAGGGGCTTGCTTTTCTTCACAGTGATGAGGCCAGAGTTATTTATAGGGATTTCAAGACGTCTAATATTTTACTTGACGTGGTATGCAAAAAAAAAATTTCTAAATGTTCTACTCTAGTAGCAGTTATGTTGAAAATAGATGTTTAGGACTTAGTTTTCACCATTCTCATTTACTTTCTTTCTTTCTAATGAAAACTTGCCAGAACTACAATGCAAAGCTGTCGGATTTTGGATTAGCCAGGGATGGACCTTCTGGTGATAAAAGTTATGTCTCTACAAGGGTCATGGGAACCTATGGGTATGCTGCTCCAGAATATGTTGCTACAGGTATACTTTCCACATTTGTTAGTGTCTTGATATTTTGAAGCAGGAAATCTCCCCTCCCCTCTCCCAACCCTTCCAGTTCTGTTGTTCTCTGCTTTTCATGTCGTGGATAATTTCATATATTTTCATATAAGCACCTAACATTAGGGATTCCACAAAGCACAGGTGTTTGGCACTTTGTAAATTATCACATAAATTTGATTACAAACCTCCATATTCTGTTTACAGTTCAGTGTAACTGTAGCCTGTAAGTGCATAAGCAGAGGCAGTGATCATATTTCCAAGTCAAGATTGGGGGCATCTGACTAATTAGGAGTTATATATTTCTGCAACTCTTGGACCTTTGTATACGTTAAGAGTTTGGTTCTTGTTCCATTATTTATGCTATGGTTTTTTGATTGTAATATGGTCGTATGATGCTATTTTACATTACAACCATGAAGCATTAGGAGATTTAGTCATCATCAACTTCTCACTAAGTAGAAAAAACTATTTTGTCACATGAGATTCTGTTTCCTGTAGATATTTTGCATTCTATACTATCAGACATCAGTAACATTAGACCAGTGCCTCTGCTGGGGTTCCTGCCTATTGTCGTGCTTGGAACTTAAGGCAGACAATGTGCACAGACTGATGTAGAACCGGGTAGGGAAATGAGTAAGAGGAAGATCAGATGGCAGTTAGAGAAAAAAATATATATATATTTGGGGGAAGATACGAGGATTTCCGGAATTAGAGAGATGGTTAAAGAAGAGAGACGGGATATGAACAGAGGAAGGCAGAAGATCAGTTAACAATACTTGAGTTTATCTCTCAATTCATCAATGTGTCAAACAATGACAGGAATCATCTATACTGAACTTCCAACAAAGATCTCTCAATGTTAGTACACACATGATCAAGGACCAAGTAAATGAAACATTTGAGACTAGAAATACAGGTATGTGATGATAAGACGACACCGATATAAGTTTTTAGTGATAGATCGCGGTACTTGGCAATAAAGTCTCAGTAGCATTTACTGATCCTCCTGTCGTTTCCTAATCGAAAGTTTTGGGGCTTGTGAAGTAAGAGTTCGACTGTTGCTTTCTTCATTTCTATCAGAGACTATCTCAGTTAGAGCTTTGTTTGGGAAACAGAATCAATTGATAATTGTTGCTTACTTTACAACAAATGAATCGATGATAATTGAATTGACGGTTAATATAGATCATTATAACTTGAAGCTGAAAGGTTATCCCATTTACGAGACGTAAGTCACGTAAGCTGATCTTTCCCATCGATTTGATTTCAGCAGACTTTTTATATAATATGCTTATCTTTTGGATTCTGTTGTGTTCTTGCAGGTCATTTGACTGCCAAGAGTGACATCTACAGCTTCGGGGTTGTCCTTCTTGAAATGTTGTCTGGCAGGCGTGTCATAGACAAGAACCGCCCTAATGGTGAACAGAAGCTCGTAGAATGGGCGAAACCATACCTCACCAACAAACGGAAGATCTTTCGTGTTCTGGACCCACGTATTGAAGGGCAGTATTCTCTGGATCATGCTGTAAAGGTGGCTAATATTTCCCTAAGATGTCTTTCTTTTGAACCCAAATTGAGACCAAATATGAATGAGGTGGTGAAAGAACTGGAAAACTTTCAGTGCTCACAGCAGTCTATGAGGAATGCAAGAAGGGAGAACCATCTTCCAAGCCAACTCAACCGTCGAGCTATTGGAGTTCAGTCCTGCAAGCAGAGTGTACTAAAAGCTTCTGAAAATAATAATTCTTACAGGAGGCCCGGCCCTCTATCTGTATAGTATGATCGAGTAGTATTACAGCTTCTCTAGTAGGACATTGGTGCCACAGGATACAGATTTTTGTGAATTCAGCATGTATCATAAGAGGAACATAGCTTTGTACAGGTCTCATGTGGGATCCCGCTTTTTGGTTCAGAGTGTAAACACTTGTGTATTATCGTCCCTCATAAATTGTTGTATCAATACTGTATATTTCAAATGTTTTGGACAGCGTTTTGTAGTTGGTGAGAAGTAATTATGCTGTAAAAATTGCAGTTACTTGGAGTATGAATTAACTCATCTATTGGCATCTGTTAAGTTATGTACTCCCTCTGAAACTGGATGGCCTAAATAAATTGTTTGTTATGGTATTCTATTCAGTTTTACCAAGTCCAAAGCAAGCGCCAACCAGGATTACATGTAGGAGAAGCAATTTTCTCGAATCTATCATTAATGCTATCGTCAACTTGAATCTAGACCGTTTAGTTAGATTGGTTAGACATAAGAACTCAATTGATGGATGTTTGTTATCATTAGTTTACCATTAAGGAGTATGAATTGCTTGCAATTCCGCAGTAGAATGCTCATATGATAAGAGAAGAGAATTATAATCAATTAGTATGGGTATTACAATTTGATGAAATATTTTACGGTTAAAGGCTTTCTTAATTCTTGATTATCCACCCAATTACCATTGTTATCTAGAATCTTGTTAGCTTAACACATCCAAACCCCCCTCTTAATTAGTACTACCGTTCTCTAAGGTTAGACCCGACTACCCTAATAATTTTCTTAAGTTTATGGTTGGAAATAATTTAGTGTTGACAATAACGACATTTGTTGCACCAGAATGACTACTTCAAAAGAAGGAAATACATAACCACCAAAATTGTTTGTTGAGTTTATCAAAATGCAAGTTGAGTTTTTTTGTTTAAGTATATATGATTTATCTTTTCTACATTTTCAAAATTGTCACCTAATTAGATAAATGCTAAATGGTTCTCTAATGTTTTTTGTGATTCTAATATTTGTGACTACTAATTCATATAGTATCTTGTAGGTTTCCTAAACCTATGATTAGTCCTACTAATTATGATTAGCTAATAAAACTAATCATGCCCAAGATCTTGTTTATGTGCATACATGAAT
>CAAKMY010055107.1:0-19953 GCA_901111285.1 Corrigiola litoralis
TATATATATATAATATAGCTAATAAACACACTTAACAAACTCCCTCATGCTAGACCTTTACTCGTCCCGAGTAAACTCAAAGGCTTAAATTATCAATATATAATCAAAAGGTCTAGGCACTAGCAAGTATCAGGGGATTGAGCAATAATCCGACCAAGGTTATCGAAAAGAAATCAAACACAAGTTCAAATCATTTTAATTTCGAAAACATAGAATGGATCACAATATAGGCATTAAGAACAATCACCCTAACAAATCCGATAGCATCTCATGTATCATGCTCAAGTGACCAACCAAATACATCCAATAATCCATCCAAGACCATCGACGGACGAGTGGAACCCTCACTTTATGGAATGTGACACTCATGTGTTTAAAGGGTAATTTCACTCTAGTTCTCGTCTTCAACAACAATATCACGAACCAATGCATGTGCACGTCATGAGGATTTAAACAAAAGGCCAAGGTAAAGTGTCTCTTAAGTAATTCGCCAGGTCAACAAACTTAACAATAAAATAAAATAAAGTAACAATTGTTTTTTTCTTTTCTCTTTTATGCCTTTTACTTTTGCCTAGGTCGCCCTTTTTGGGTTTTCAACCTAGCAAACTCATTTGCAAAAAATAAAAATACACAATAACACGATAAGTGACCAATAACTCTCTCAAATAATATCAACATGGCGAAATCATCATGAACATTCCAACAAAGTAGCTCCTCCATGCTAATGTCTTGTATAATCTGGGAACACAACATAACCACAACTACACAACTACCTTGCCTCATAAAGATCAAACAAACACAATGCCTCAATCATGGGAGCTCATACACATGACAACAAACATCCAACGCATCGAACAACAGGAGAACCACTCATGAAAGAAAAAGAGATTGACATGGATGTCTCAATCTAAGGCTCAAACCTCACGTAACTTTTTGGTCCACAAGTCACTAAGTGTCGCTATGTGGTCAAGGGCAATCAAACGGGGCCACCGAGCCCAAATCACAAAAGAGCAGAGACAAATATGCTATGGGATAATCAAGGGCAAACACGTCTCGCAAACCATTATTGTGATCAAAACGCAAAACACAATAGCAATTCATTTCAAATACGCGCTCTCAATCACATTATATGCTCAATATATCCCAAGACTTGTTAAAATCACGTATTTTTGGTATTTTTAAATTTTCTAATTTTTTTTTTTTTGATTTTTGAATAAGAGACAAAAGTAAATACGAAAATAAACTAATTACAAAGATCCTCCCCCATGCTTGAATCAAGCATTGTCCTCAATGTGTAAAAATTTAAAACAAAGGGAGAGGAGATAGCTTACAACATCATGGTGGTGATAATGCTGGGGTGGAATCATGTCGATCCTGCCAATCACGAACCTCCCTAAGTAGCACGGCCATGCTCTCAAGCAAAGTACTTTGTCGTCGTTGTTCAGTGACCAGATTCACTATGGAGGTGTGAATAGTCAATGGTGTAGTAGGAGGTGCAGGAGGACTACCCTTAGAAGGTAGATCAGTGTCAGTGGCCAAGAGTGTCGAACTCACAAGCAAGAGCCAATTCCGTCGATCACGGATGGTAGTACGTGCAATATCAGGTAAGGACACTCGTAGTGTGGGTCGTCGATCCGCATCCTCCATGATCCAATCAAAAGACTCACCAACTTGTTGAAACATACCCATAGCAATACAAGACTTCGAATCAATGCGCTCACTCCCAGCGACAACCTTAAGATCACTCCATGATCAGTAATGTGTTGTCTTCTTCATTTGTTTCTTTCTTTGTATCCCATGTTAGGAGAGTTGGCAATTGTGTTGCTCACTGTGTAGCTAGATTAATACCTTCCGAAGGGTTGAAGCTTTTGTACTATGACAATTTCCCGCAGGGCATCATTGCTCTTGCTAGGCTTGATCTTGATGTTCATTAATTGCCGCTCCCCCCTTCTTCCTCCAAAAAAAAAAGACTTTTGATCCTAAGCTGCACAAAATGACAAAAAACAATGGAGAAGCAAAGTTAATTATTTCCATGATTGGGGTGAAATATGTTTATACTCCTAACATAGTCTAAAAAAAAGTAAATCCTAACATAGTTATGAAACTATGACAAATTCATCAAAAACAAGGACAAGAACGTAATGCGTTTTCTTCCACATTCTCAACAACCCCTTTTATTTTGGATGCCCCGGGGTAGAGGCCTAGAGCTGGCAAAATATCACCCGAAAACCGACCCAATTCAACCCGAGAAAATCATCATCCGAAACCGACCTGAACTGACCCGATACAAAACCGAAACCCGATACAACCCAAAAAGTGGAAAACCGAAACCGACCCGAGCTGACCCGAAACCGATTCAATATGAAGCATGACCCGACCCAACCGGAACCGGTACAGATATCTAACACATAATTGACTTAATTATTGCTAGTTATCATCAAAAATCATTTAAACTTTGTTGTAAATAGTATATTTTTACTATTTCTTGAAATTTGATGTACCATGTTGGATAAAATTTTGTTAAATTGATAGAATAACTCGACCCGAGACTAATTTGACTAAAAACTGACCAGATCCGAAACCGACCGGAATCAAGAAATGACCCATTGCGACCCGAACGCGATATGGCCCGACGCGCCCGGTTGCCAGCTCTACTCCGGGCGGGGAGTGGTCTTTAATAAATAAAAGGATTGAATGAGACCATAAAATGGTAAACAAGTGATAAACCCTGAAAGAATTTGATGAGAGTGGCCCAAATAAAATAGTAGTGTAGTAGACTAGTAGTAAGTAACACTTGCACAGGTGTGCACATAACAAGAAGTGATAAACCCTGACGAGAAAATCATAAAACCTGTGAGAAAAAGGGCACTCAGGAGAGAATGCAAGGCCACACTCATTCTCTCCGACGAGCACTCCACTCTCTCTCCACCCACCTCCGCCGCCACAACCACCGCACCCCAAAACCCACCTCTTCACTCTCCTACACAACCCCCAAACTACCCTCCTCCTCCTCCTTCTTCTTCTCCTCTACACTCACCACCACCAACACAACCATCACTGACAATGGTGTGGGGCCACATAGGAACAATACCCATGTGCCGAAATTATGTACAAGCGGCGTTGAGACCGTTATTGATGACGTGGATTCTGTGGTTGGGTTGAGTGTGACGGATGCATATGCAGCTGTTGAGCTGGCACTGGATTCTGTGGTTAAGATCTTTACTGTGGCCACGAGTCCGAACTATTTCCTTCCTTGGCAGAATAAGTCGCAGCGCGACACCATGGGCTCTGGTATGCTATCCATTTCTTTCTTACTATGTTCTTTTGGTCCTTGTTCTTTTTGTCATGTTTGTTGGTGCAATATTATTAGGGGTACACCGTACATGGATTGGATTAGGAAATCAACTGATGGGGATCTTAATCAATATGTGTAGGCATGTAGCAATCGCATGTTCCAAGAACGCTACCCTTTAAACAGACATTACTCTGTTGGAACTTCCTGTGTGAGGTACTGTCCCACATCGGTAGATTGAGTTGGCATGGCTTTTGTATATTAGTCTAATGGGCTACTCCTCCTATTGCCAATTGGTTTTGGGATGGAGCCTCACTAGACTTATGGTTTGGGCCGAACTCCTATAAGGTGTCTCTTCGGAGGGACAATCCTAGCTATTTAAATAATCAATGGCTAGTATAAAATAGGTAAATGACCAATCATTTCATATAGAAATACGGAGCCCTGCTGGTCCAATAAATATATACGGAGCCCCGCTAGTCCGATAAAGAGCTATAAATCTCTCATTTGCCTTGGGCTTGTTTGGGGTTTGAGTTGATTTAGCTTGTAAGGGACTCGTCTACTTTTATCTAGTAGACGGTCTTTTCTAAGAATTTGTGCTCCCCTATAAAAGTAGGACCCTAATCCTATATATCATTGCATGGGAAATCTCTAATATGTTATGTGACTGTGGTCATTTTAGTGTGAGTGGAAAGTCTTTTATGAGACCATCTTCATACAAACACTGTTATGCTTGAAGTGGTCATTTTTATTATAGTGTTCACAAACAGTGACTATTTTAACTCAATTTGTAAATATCTGTAATTTAATTTAATACTTGAACATCTCTTTTGATAATTTGTGTTGCGTAGTGGAGATGTAAACTAGCTTAACTGGTAAAGTGCTTTGCGAGGTGATAATCAAACCCCGGTTTGAAACTCGTTTGCATCATTGCCAAATGCCAAGTGCCTCTAAGGCAAAAATTTTGTAGCATCGGGTAGTCGTTATTTTGGTACTACTTATCGAAAATGCGTGCTTTGTGGATTAGTGAATGTATTTTCATGTTTTTAGAAGATAGTGCGAGTATGTATTTGTAGGTTTACGAAGGCAATGATTATGTTAGTGAATATCTTTTCAAATTTATAGTATCAAGTACTAATAAGTGTTGGTATGATTATGGTTTTGATTATAGTAGAATTTGAATTGTTGTTTTGCTATTATGGTCTTACGTTTGATAGAGATGTGTGCTTTCTGATTTATCTTTAATTTTCATATTATAGTAGGTATTAGTAAGTGTTGGTAATTGTTGATAGGAACTTTCCTGTTTTTTTTTTTTTTTTTTTTCTCCGATGATGGATATGTTTTTTTAAATTTTAGATTTTCAGTAGAATGAGGTATCTTGTAAAACTTATAACTTAAGAACTGAGTGATGGAAGCAATGATGTGGTCACTTTGCAGTGAAACATAGCGGAAAACTATTTTCTCATTACTTGAAGGGTGAGAAGGGTAATATGAGGGTTAGCTTCATTAGTATGTTGGGTAGTGAACTAGTGATATTGGCAGCCGGAGACGAACTTAGTTCAATTCAGGCTTAGTTTAGTTCGGTAGAAAACCATATTCCAGGAAAATTCAAATAACTTCGGTATGAATTACTAAGAATTATATTTTCATGTATATGTTTTCCTCCCGAATCCCAACCAAACTGAGAGAAATGGCCTTGGCAGATAGTGGACAGCACTTTGAAGTCGATATGTCAAACAGTGTGTGCTTTAACTGACAAAATCATAATCAGAGTGTTTCAAAACTTAGCTGCCTCAGATAAACTTTTTTTCATACCACGATTCCCTCTATCTGCTGAAATTTGAGTCTAGGTCACTCGAACTTTCATTATTGACTTGGTTTGTTATGCAGGGTTTGTAATTTCTGGGAGAAGGATCCTGACAAATGCTCATGTAGTGGCGGATCACACCTTTGTGCTGGTCAGGAAACATGGGTCTCCTACCAAGTATAAAGCAGAAGTGCAGGCTGTTGGACATGAGTGTGATTTGGCTATCTTAGTTGTTGAAAGTGAAGAATTCTGGGAGGGTATGAATCATTTGGAACTCGGAGACATCCCATTCCTGCAAGAAGCTGTAGCTGTTGTTGGATATCCCCAAGGTAATGTTGTATGAAAAATATGTTGGGAGGCTCTTATTGTTGAACTCAGGCTACATTTGGTAACATGTAGTCACTATTACAATGTAATCATGTGGTGGAGTCTTTATAGTCCAAAAAAGGCGTGTAATGGAGATGAGAGAAAACACTAACATGGAGAGGGGATATATTTGATCACATCTACTAATGTAATGGTGTTTACATGGGTTGAACTTGAACAATTGCCATTCCAATGGTTGATGTGACTAATTACATCTTTCTCCATGACTTTCCCCTCTCTCTCCTAATTTTAGCACTTTATTTGTACTAGATGGAAGCTATTACATTGTTATGGTGATAACAACCTACAAACATGACCGAAGTGTCTTTTATTAAAAAGTAATCATAAGTTGATGTGATGGCAGCACTGTCAATAAGGCTAAAAGCATGTGTCTGAAGAAACGACATTATAGTCTCACTTTCATGGCTAAGAGGCTAAGATTGAGGAAAATCCAATCATCTTATGAGGACTTTTTTTAATAAGGCTTTCATGATTGTCTATCAGACTCATATTTGTGATGAAATATGTGTGTTCCTTGTAGTCAGAACATCCTTTTGGTGAAGGGTAAAAGAGCTCTGTTCTGAAGGTCACAGACCACAGCTTTGGTGGATATAATTGTCCTTTTTTGCTTGGTTATGTGATACTCTTTACCTGTTTATCCTTGCTGTATGAGTACTCGGTTTAAGAAAGGTATGTCGTGTTACATCAGGTGAAACTTGTGAGCTGTGGCATTTTGGTGAAATTGTAAAAACAGGTTAGCTAAAAGGGTTAAAGCTTTGTTGTTAGTTTCTATTTGGATGATACAGGAACTAAATCTGCTATCTGTTCAAATTTGATGGAAATCATTATATTATATATTTACTCCTCATGTCTGTTAGAGTAGAGTGTAGTGTGTACTTCAAACTGAGAAGTTGACATCTCTTGGCAATTGTTTGTATATTACTTGTTTGCAGGGGGGGATAATATCTCTGTAACAAAAGGCGTTGTTTCCAGAGTGGAACCAACCCAATATGTGCATGGGGCTAGTCAGCTCCTGGCAATTCAAATTGACGCAGCTATCAATCCTGGAAATAGCGGAGGTCCAGCAATCATGGGAGATAAAGTTGCTGGAGTTGCTTTTCAAAATCTTTCAGGTGCAGAGAATATTGGGTGCGTTTTTTTTGTTGTTTTTTCAGCTAAGTGAGCTTACTGATTTAGTTATTCATTTCGCCTGTTGCTTCTTTTCTAGTTTCCACTATTAACAAATTAATTCATAATATAAAGTCCTCACCGAGGCGTTCTCTTATTAGCGTCCTCTCTCTTATTTTCTAACTTTATATGAATTCTTTTTGCAGTTATATAATTCCTGTGCCTGTGATAAAGCATTTCATAGCTGGTGTAGAAGAACGTGGCAAGTATGTGGGCTTCTGCTCTTTGGGCCTGTCATGCCAAGCAATGGAAAATGCTCAGTTGCGTGAGCACTTTGGGATGCATCTCGGAATGACTGGGGTGCTAGTGAGTAAAGTTAATCCACTTTCTGATGCATACAAGATTCTGAAGAAAGATGATATTATCCTTGCATTTGACGGTGTACCTATAGCTAATGATGGAACAGGTATTTGTTTTTTGTTTGGTACCTTTAAATCAAGAAAGTTTACGAGGGGTTCAATGGTTTGTGTCTGGAAGGTGAATAAGGATTTTCTTTTTCTTTTGTTGGCGTGTGACTGTGCTAGAGAACTAGTGATGCTTTCTACTAACCCTTGAAACAATAAGATATAATATGCTTGATTCGGCACCTTATCTGAATAACAAGTGCAAAAAGGGAATGCGCCTAGATGTCTTCTACTTGTTGCATGTTCAAGAGGTTGATCATTTAATTTTTCTTTTTTCTCACTCATAAAAGTAGCTAATCCAGTATTCTGCTTTTACTGCTACTCTGAAGTACTTACTCCAGTATCAGTTCCTTTCAGGAACAGAGAGCGGATAACTTTTGATCATCTGGTCTCCATGAAGAAGCCCAATGAGCATGCTGAGCTGAAAGTGTTAAGGGGTGGCGCAGAGTGTAACTTTCTTATAAATGCTCGGCCTGTAAGTCAGGATAACTCAACTTGTACTCGTTTTCCTTTGTTGATGTCTATAGCCTATACACGTATGTGTTTGTATGCTTTGACGTGAATAGACACACACAAACACACAGTAAGTGGACGACTAGTGTTATTTTCAGTTGTTATTTTCATTGGGTAGACCTAATAAAATTAAAGATTAAGCATAAACAGCATAACTTTGAACCCATTAAGTAGAAACTAGTGTTCCTTTCATCTCATCACCACTGTGTCTCGCTGGAAGAAAGATGACAACTTGATTGTCATGGGCAATTGTTGAAGGTGCTAAAATGCCTGGAATAACTCTATTCTGAATTTGTGGTCCTTGCAGCATCAATTTGTAACTTGTGCATGAACAGTATGTATTTAGGATACTCAATTACATTTCTAGCTGGTCAGCTCCATCAATATATAAAATGTCAATTCAGTAATGGTATAGCCGGCCTATACCACGTGACCCCAGTATAATATACAGAACACTCGGTTAGGAAAGTACCAAAGCTTAGGGATACTGCATTCTGGTGTTCGTGTGAATCTTCCATAACCTTGGGATCACAATGCCTTATTTGTGACACACTGCTATTCACTTAATTTTATATTATTGCAGTTAGATCCACTGGTTCCAGTCCAGCAATTTGATAAGCTACCTAGTTACTACATATACGCTGGTTTAGTTTTTATCCCGTTGTCCCAGCCATACCTCCATGAGTATGGAGAAGATTGGTATAATGCCTCACCTCGAAGGTTGTGTGAACGTGCACTAAGGGAGCAACCTAAGAAGGCTGGTGAACAGCTTGTTATACTCTCTCAGGTACTTTTCTACTTCGCCCACTGCTGGAATACATTTTCAGTTTGTAAATTTCTTGTTCTTCTAGCTTGTACTGTGGACCCCGCAACATTGGAAACATATATATTTTATTTATAGCAATCTAGGTAGGATTTGGGCTGCTGCTGGATGTATGATAGAACTTCTACCTGGAAACTGAATGCACATCCTAAGATTGCATTTTTACATCTTGCATTTGCAAGATAAAATGTTGTTTGTCACTACTAAAGTAAGCAATATCTGAAATTTGAGAGTGACCTTGAGGACATTGTGGGGTACTTTTGTTAAAGTTAGGATGAACATAGCTCTTTCCAAGGTTCAAGAATGCACAAATAGTGGAAGGGACCTCATTGCTTGTCGACCTTTCTGAAAAGTTTTTTTCGTGAAATGTGTAGCATAGACAAGTGTAGTTAAGGACTTGTGTGTGTGTGTGGGGGGGGGGGGAGATAACTTCCAATGTTCACATCCTGGGAATATCTATGTTTTGTTTTGTTGGTATTCTTCACCTTGTGGAACTTGAGAGTCGAGGCCTCTCTTTTTCTTGTTTTTTTTTTCTTCTGGTATAGTAAGAGATCAAATTACGTCAAATGGAATGGACACTACCAACTCATCCTTTCCCGAAGAGAGAAAGAACTGCTGCTACTTGAGACCTCTGATGCTTGTACTCTAATTTGAGCGTCAAGAGTCTGACATGAAGTCTCAACTTGAATATAGGGGAACAAGGTTATAAACGGCCAAAGTCAGCATATGGACATGGGGACTATGACGCTTTCCTTTGCTATTTTGGTTACAATCAGGACCCCTAAGACCTATCTATCTGGCCTAGACTGAAGAGTCAAAATGTCCAGACCTATTTTGAATGTAAAGTAGTAAACACATGCTTGACCTGAAATAAACACTCTGGGCCTCATTGCTTGGCGCGTGACTTTTGTCATAGCTCATCATTTTTCCTTAATGGGAGAAATCCTCTATACTAATAACCTTGTGCTTGTGTTTGTTAGCATGTAATTAAAGCTGTAATGTAATGGGATTTTTTTAGTTCAAAGTAGGTAAAAAATGAAGAGGGGCAATGATACCAACATGAAGGGGGATGAGTTTGATTGCATCCACTCATATAATGATGGTTACATTGGTTTTACTTATCAATCACTATTACATGAGTTTGTACCATGCGAGTACTTAGCTTGTAACGATGATTACAACCCCTCTCTCTCTCTCTCTCCCCCCCTCCCTCCTAGTTTCCCCACTATTTCGCTTAGATCAATCACTCAAATGACTTTTCGCTTCATTCTTTTTAAAGAGTTTAATCTCTTCCTTTAATTGATTGCACTTAAGCTTGCTCTCCCAAGCCCCATCCTCTATGTCTTGTCTTGTAAACTAAATTAAACCAGGCATTTCCTAACCTTCTTGGTTGGCTCATCCTTATGAATTCTTCAGCATTATTTCCGTAATCCACGGGACAGCTGTGATGCGATCATGCTAACTACAACATATCGAATCAGTTTCTTCCTCTCTTAGCTGTCTTCTCCCTACCTGCTCACATGTATTCATGATCTTTTATTGCAGTGAAGTCATCTACCTGTGATTCTTGCTTTTAATTGTTAGTTTCGCTGACATTGGCTGCTTCAGGTTCTCATGGATGATATTAATGCTGGATATGAGCGTCTTGCTGAACTGCAGGTATGATCATTCTGTTCATGATTGTGGTTGAATGGTTTCATATATCTATGTGTCCCCCCTACTTGTTGTGGTGATTAGATTTTTAATGGCATGTTCTGGATTGTTGTCCTAGAACCTCTTGATATTAATGAAAGAACTTGGAATATGCATAGAATTCCCTTAATATCATTACCGTCTTCCCCAGGAAGGCAAGTGAAGAACAGAAAATAAAAATTCACCCTCTGTCCTGTAAAAAATGTCATTCCATGTTTATGCATATGATTTGAAAGAAATGTATAAAACTAGAGGATAAATTGCGACCCCCGCCCCTCCCCCTCCCCCTTATTTATGATTATTGTTTCTGAGTGACAGACTGCTGTGCTAATAATGTAAAAAGAAAAAGGAAAAATTGATAAAAATAATCGCACATTTTGGGTGGTCTTACAAAATACTCTCACCTTACGAAATTCACATAGATAATCCCACCTTTCAACTTATTGTATGAAAATGTTCCTCCGGTGACCGGAAACAAAATTCCAGCCAAAAAACATATTATTCAACTTATTTTAATTCCATATTAATCAATTTTATTATCTGAAGTAAGAGTCAAATGTAGCTCAAAAAAATCCTTTAGTTAGTTTTATAGACATGATGTCTCATTCAAAATTGTGAAGTATACAACCAATTAAACTACAACATTTTCATGCCACGACAACCACCCCACCCCATCTTGGCAACCCACGACCACTTTCTCTAGCCCACCAACAATCGCTGCCCCCCCCCTCTCTCCCCGTTTTCTTTTTTTATTTGGAGTATGGGGGTGGGTCTGGTCGAGAGTGGTGGTTGCAGAGGTTGGGGCGTGGAGGTCGTAGTGGTGGGGGTTGGGTTTTGGTTGTTAAATTGTTGGAGACTGGTTTGATGAGAAGTGGTGGGGGTCGCCAGGTCATAGGGTGATCGTCGAGGGTGGTTGGCCGAGATGGTCATATAGGTTTGGAGGTTGGGGTTTCGCCGTTTCGAGTGGTGGTCGGGTCTGTGGCTGAGGTTGATGGAGGGGGGTGGGAATAGGATTGGTGGAGAGTTGTTCACATTTTTGTTCGTTATAAGTCATGCATATTCAAAGCTAAGCATAATAACTAAGTAGCTTGGTCGGTAGTAAGTATGGACATTATGTTAGAGGTCATGGGTTCAAGTCCTTTTGGCTTACTTTGTAAGCAGCAATCAATAGTTAGTTAATATGATACACTCGATTACAAAGAAAATATAGTAAAATATGTTAAATAATCATTTTTTGGCCGGATTTGCTTCTTCGGTCATTGTAGGAGAATTTCCATATGATTAGCTGATAGGTGGAATTATTTATGTGAATTTCGTAAGGTAAGAGTATTTTTGTAAGAACACCCAAAGGTGGGATTACCCAAAGGTGGGATTATGTTTATCAATTTTTTCAAAAAAAAATGTGTTTACTATCTTGATTTAAGAAAATGGCTGAGTAGGAAAACCCTGCAAAGAAGATTGGCATTATATAGAGCTAAAGTCGTGTTGTTGTGATGCTCTTTCGAGGGATGTTACTGCTGAAGTTGTTAGTATACCACTAAATCACTATGTTACCCGGACTCAGGTAAGTACCTGTTTGTCCAAGTGTCACAATTGTCATTTTTGTAAAATATAGGACTTGTTTTGCTTAAGATGAAGTGTCAAGTTTCAATAACCTTATCGGAGGTTTCAGCATCTGACATTAGTATGTGAGGCTATGTATAGTGTCCTTTGAGACCGATATGGGAGTTGCGTTTTACTGTCAATTCACTGACTTCTTAAAGCAACTCCCTCCTCAAATTTGAACTATTAGAAACGGAAGTCCTTAGCCAATGGTACGACTGATCTACTCTATGCCCTTGGAAGCCTGTTCTGCAGCACTCAAGGTTGCAGCCATTGTTAAGGTCAAGTAGTCAACAACTAGATTGCACTCAACATGATCCAATCTGTACAAAACATGAGCCAACTGGAAAGCAAAGAGTGATCTACAGACATCCTGGACAGCCACTTTTGGGGATTCAAGGGGCTAGATTACTATTTTAAGCCGGAGAACCACTGAATGATGATTCTAGTTACTGGGGTTTTCTTGAAAAAAAAAAAACCTCATAAGAGGTTGCTTTTTAGAGATAGGGAAATGAAGATTAGGAGACGGGAACCGCCTGTTCAAATTGTAGCTCAATTTCTGATTTGTCATAGTCGAGTCTGTCTGGTTGAAATCTTTGAAGGCTTTGACATCAAGCTGCCTTACTGTGGCAACCTGCTTCCTGCTCAAAAAAATTTCAAGTTGATTATTGACTATGGAGCCTTCATAAACCCTGCAAGGGCCTATAAACTAAGGCCTTATATGGTTATACCTGCCAGATCCAATGGGCTTTAACGTTTGTGCCATCATTCAGAAGCCTATAACCTCGTAGCTCTAACAAACTTGCTGGTGCTCAAAACCAAATACGGGTTGTTATAGAACAGGAATTCTCTAGATCGAGAATTAATATGCGGAACGCTTGTGGTTTGCGATAGAATATTGCTAAAACGTCCAACCTCCTAGGAGGTAGTTAGACCATGCAAATCTTTATTTTTATAACACATGAAAAAGAAATAACCTGCCAATCTACTTTTAAGCTATGTTGTTGCATGTTATCGATTGCACAAATATGGTTCGATTTTCCTATGTTTTCAGAATCTCACAACAGTTTTACGTTGAGCAGGTGAGAAAAGTTAATGGAGTGGAGATTGATAATCTAAAACATTTGTGCGAACTTGTAGAGGATTGTAATGAGAAGAATGTGAGGTTTGATTTGGATGATGATAGGGTAATTGTACTGGACTACCATAAAGCTAAGTTTGCAACGTGTCGGATTTTGAAGCGACATAGGATACCTTCTGCAATATCCCCTGATCTTGTCAACAGTGCGAGAAAGGAACCGAACGTAGCTACGCTCCAGAATTGAGTCTTCTTCTTCCCTTTGGGCTTCTTATAATTTGTTCCGGTCAAGTATGGTACCCGTTTTCTTCCCCCTATTGTTGTACTCCTGTCAGAATTTATCTTTCAATTTTATACACCTAGAAAAACCATGATGTTGACAAATGACCCCGTAAAAGCAATTTGTACAAAGTATTCAATAGATTTTAACTTCAAGTAAGCTTTTTCGAGTTTCGTCAAGATATTTATTGGATTTCCTCCTAACTCCTTTTCCCTTTATTGCATCCACAAAGTCAGTTAGTTGTCTTCGTTTTCAAGGTTCAAGAGCCATTAACTGATGTGGTACATCTACTTTAAACTTTAAAGATGATCATTTGCGGGCCTGGGAGGGATTCTGGCCGAGCCTAGCGATGCAAATATTCCGACGTGCCAAGAATGACTAAATTATGCCCGTATCCGCCAATCAAAGTGGGTCAGGTCTACCCATGGGCTTACATGCTTATTGAAAGACATAAAGTTCTGCGTAGTTTTAAAATCATTTTGAATTTACCGATTTAAACGATTGACGCGTAGTGTAACGATAGGCACTATCTTAGAAACGATTTCGCCTTCATAAGGATGCAATGAAATCAGGTGTCGTCCCGAGGTTAACATAGGTTGGAACTCTATGGTTTATACATAGAACTTGAGAATAGAAGTAGGAGACAAAGATGATTGTTTTTTATTATGTGTGTGTGTATACCTATATAAACCGTGTCGAAAACAAATGCTAAGATTCTGCCAATGGTGAAGTAAATCAAGGGACAGATCTAGGCCACAAAGAGGTTCCACCACACTGCACATATGTTATGAGTTGGATGTGGGATAACGTGTTGGAGAGTATTATATCTAGCTAATTAAGATGGCATAAAAACACTTATTTGATATACCCTTGAAAATTATTTTATAGGAAGTATGACGAATGTGGGATAATTGGTTTACATCAAACCAAATGAAATTTACCATATTCTTATGTCAACATTTCCTAGTAGGCTATTAGTACTTTATATATCCATTCATTTAGTATTCCTTTTTCAAGTAAAATTTGACTCAAAAGTCAAAATTCCAACCTTACTTTGAAACGATGTTATATTTGTATTCATGTTATATTTCAAAGTAATTTTGTGTATTTTATTTTTATTTTAAATTATAATTTTGTGTTGTTTAGTTAGTGTAAGTTAGCTACTATTTTGGTTAATAATTATACCTTGGTGCTTACACTCAAGTCAATTTAATTCTGTCCATAAAAAGGAACAAAATCCTTCTACAAAAATTAGACAACCTCATCACAAGCAGATAATTTGAATAATGCTTTATCATTTACACCTTTACCAAAAAAAAGTACAAGAAATTTGTGCCTATACTCCTATAGTTTCCTCGGCCCAGGGGACTTGTAGTAGTGGTCCAGGCTGAAAGTAGCGGTCGGTTCAGCCCATTACAATTGAGTTAATTAAAGAACGCAAAAATATAAATACAATACAACCATATGCGACTCTGCTGGGGATCGAACCCAGAATCTCTGGTTCCGTAGACCAGCGCCTTATCCATTGGGCCACAGAGTCATGTTTGTGTACTTTTTTCCGCTTTTTCTACATGACTCCAATACAATGGTAAACATAATTTTGAACCAAATTTGTTTTCAATTCCCACCACTAAGTAGGGTAAATTATTAGATACACCCGAAAGTACCTACTCTCATGTTTTATTTAACTAATTTTTATTTATTTTTGATTTTTTTTGTGAAAAAATACATAAAGATACTTACAAATTACTTGAGAGTACATACTCTCAGGTGTATGCGATAGATGTAGTTGACACAAAAATTAGTTTATTTAAACCATGAATTTTAGTAAGTTGAAATCTTAGTCAACTATCATAATTTATTTAAAGTTAGAAGAGATTTTACTACGAATAATTTACAGCTTAGTGATAAAATAATTATAAGCATAATAATCAATATCATTGTAGGAGTATTATACTTATATAGGTTGTTTTTAAGTACCTTTGAGATGAATTAGATTGTATCTACTATTTCATTGATTCCAAAAAGAAAGTTAAATGGTTTTCATGTAAACCATTTCAATTTAGTCGAATGATTTCCCCATATAAGGTTGCAAAAAAACTTAATTTCAAGTTTAGGTTAGGTTTTAACTTATTTCCCATGATGTCTATATAGGATTGGAGCATAGCCAAGGCAAGGGTTTGTAATGCAATGACATAGGTTGACATGGCTAAAGCAAGGGGCAATGCCATGGCATAGGTTGCCATGGCCAAGACAAGGGCTGACAATGCCTTGGCATAGGTTGGTAATGCATGGCATAGGTAGCCAAGACCAAGACATAGGTTGGCAATGCCATGGCTAGGTAGCCAAGGCCAAGGGAAAAGTTTCGCAGAGGTTATATGTCTAGCCAAGGCTTGACATTACTAGCCTAGGTGCACCACAGACAAAGGCCATGACATGGGAAGTCAAGGCAAACCAAGATAAGGTAGGCAAAGCCAAGGGGCACCATAGGACAAATGCATGGCAAACCAACGCAAAGGAAAAAAGTTTCGCTGAGGTTATTTGGCTAGCAATGACATGGCATGGCATGACATGGCTAGCCAAGGTGTAGCAAAGACAAAGGCCACCTAGCGAAGGTCAAGGCATGGGAAAACAAGGAAAACCAAGGCAAGGCATGAGAATCCAAGGGGCACAAAGGCAAAGCCATGGCAAGCCTAGGCAAAGTAAAAAAGTTTCGCCGAGGTTATTTAATTTGTATAGCCAAGTCATAACTCGAGGTAACAAAGGGCACCATAGACCAAGGCTTTACGTGCCCACATGCCCAAAACATACTCCTATGCCCAAAACCGGTTTTTGTGGACTATTATCCACGAAAAAACCTCGTTTTAGCCCCAAAATGGAATCGGACGAAAATTGGCGGGAGACATCCTAGACACATATAATGAAGAATGGATCAAGAAAATTGGCAAAAAATTAGCCTAGGCATAGTTTAAACCATCGGTTTTGTGCATTACTCACATGCTCGAATCCAGCAATAAACACTTTGTAAATATATCAAGACGAAGGAATGACATTGCCATATGCTCCAATTATGCTCCAATATACTCTAGTAGCATGATAGGTCACTTTAAGGAACTTTTCCGGAAAATCAAAAATCGACCCAAAAAGCCGGGTTTTGTGGACTATGATCAATGAAAAAACCTCGTTTTGGCCCCGAAGTGGAATCGGACGAAAATTGGCGGGAGGCATCCTACACACATATAAAGAAGAATGGACAAAGAAAATTGGCAAAAAAGTAGCCTAGGCATAGCCCAAACCATCGTTCTTGTCCATTACTCACAGTCTCACATACTCCAATCGAGCGATAAACACAACATAAATCTATTAAGACGAAGGAATGACATTGCCATATGCTCCAATTATGCTCCAATATACCTTAGGAGCATGCTAGGTCACTTTAAGGAACTTTTCCGGAAAATCAAAAATCGACCTAAAAAGCCGGTTTATGTGGACTATTATCAATTAAAAAACCTCATTTCGGCCCCGAAATGGAATTGATCAAAAATTGGCGTGAGGCATCTTAGACACATATAATGAAGAATGGACCAACATATTTGGCCAAAAAGTAGCCTAGGCATAGCCCAAACCATCGGTTTTGTCCATTACTCACATGCTCGAATCGAGAAATAAACATAACGTAAATCTACTAAGACGAAGGAATGACATTGCCATATGCTCCAATTATGCTGCAATATACCTTACGAGCATGGTAGGTCACATTAGGGGATTTTTCCGGAAAATCAAAAATCGACCCAAAAACCCAGTTTTTGTGGACAATTAGTCTATTATCCACGAAAAAACCTCGTTTCGGCCCCGAAATTGAATCGGACGAAACTTGGCGGTAGGCATCCTAGACATATAGAATGAATATTGGACCAAGAAAATTGGCAAAAAAGTAGCCTATACATAGCCCAAATCATCGGTTTTGTCCATTACTCACATGCTCGAATCCAGCAATAAACACATCGTAAATTTATCAAGACGAAGAAATGACATTGCCATATGCTCAAATTATGCTCCAATATACCTTAGGAGCATGATAGGTGACTTTCCAGAACTTTTCTGGAAAATCAAAAATCGACCCAAAAAGCCGGGTTTTGTGGACTATTATCCACGAAAAAACCTCGTTTCGGCCGCAAAATGGAATTGTACAAAAATTGGCGTGTGACATCTTAGACACATATAATTAAGAATGGACCAAGAAAATTGGCAAAAAAAGTAGCCTAGACATGACCCAAAGCATCGGTTTTGTCTATTACTCACATGCTCGAATCGAGCGATAAACACACCGTAAATCTATTAAGATGATAGAATTACATTGCCATATGATCCAATTATGCTCCAATATACCCTAGGAGCATGCTAGGTGACTTTAGGGAACTTTTCCGAAAAATCAAAAATCAACCCAAAAAGCCGGTTTTTGTGGACTATTATCCATGAAAAAACCTCGTTTTGGCCCCGAAGTGGAATCGGACGAAAATTGGCGGGAGGCATCCTAGACACATATATTGAAAAATGGAACAAGAATATTGGCAAAAAAAGTAGCCTAGGCATAGCCCAAACCATCGGTTTTGTCCATTACTCACATGCTCGAATCGAGTGATAAACACACACATAAATCTATTAAAACGAAGGAAT
This sequence comes from Corrigiola litoralis, assembly GCA_901111285.1. Taxonomy (NCBI): domain Eukaryota; kingdom Viridiplantae; phylum Streptophyta; class Magnoliopsida; order Caryophyllales; family Caryophyllaceae; genus Corrigiola; species Corrigiola litoralis. The sequence goes on from CAAKMY010055107.1 coordinate 17,723, forward strand.
GACATTGCCATATGCTCCAATTATGCTCCAATATACCTTAGGAGCATGCTAGGTCGCTTTAAGGAACTTTTACGGAAAATAAAAAATCGACCCAAAAAGCTGGTTTTTGTGGAATCTTATATATGAAAAAACCTCGTTTCGGCCCCGAAATGGAATCGAACGAAAATAGGCGAGAGGCATCATAGACACATATAATGAAGAATGGACCAAGAAAATTGGCAAAAAAGTAGCCTAGGCATATCGCAAACCATCGGTTTTGTCCATTAATCACATGCTCGAATTGATCGATAAACACCCCATAAGTCAATCACCACGGAGGAATCGCATTGCCATATGCCACAATTATGTTCCACTTTACCTTAGGAGCTAGCTCGGTCACTTTCAGAATATTTTCCAGAAAATTAAAAATCGACAAAAAAGCCGGTTTTTGTGTACTATAACCCACGAAAAAATATCGTTTGACTCCTAAAGGAAATCGTACTAAAATTGGGGGGAAGCATCCTAGACACATAAAATGAAGATTGGAACAAAAAAATTGGCAAAAAGTAGCCTCGGCATAACCCAAAACCATCGATTTTGTCCATTATTCACATGCTCGGAACGAGCGGTAAACACACCGTAAGTCTATCAAGAAGGAGGAATCGCGTTGCCATATGCTACAATAATGCTCCACTATACCCTAGGAACATGCTTGGCCATTTTCGGAATATTTTCCGAAAAATTATAAATCGTCAAAAAAGCCGATTTTTGTGTGCTAACCCATGAAAAAATATCGTTCGACCCCGAAATGGAATCAGATGAAAATTGGGGGAAGGCATCTTAGACACATACAATGAAGAGTGGAACAAGAAAATTGGCAAAAAGTAGCCTTCGCATAGCCCAAACCATCGGTTTTATCTATTATTCACATGCTTGAATCGAGCGATAAACACACCATAAGTCTATTAAGAAGGAGGAATGGCATTCTCATATGCTACAATTATGCTCCAGTATACCATAGAAGCATTCTCGGTCACTTTCGGGAAAATTTTCGTAAAATAAAAAATCGATTGAAAAAGCCGGTTTTTGTGGACAATAATCCACTTATCCACGTAAAAATATCGTTTCGACCTCGAAATAGAAACGAACGAAAATTGGGGAAAGGCAAACTAGACATATAAAATGAAGAATGAAACAAGAAAATTGGCAAAAAGTAGCCTCGGAATAGCCCTAACCATTGGTTTTGTCCAATAATCACATGCTCGAATCGAGCGATAAACACATCGTAAGTCTATCAAGAAGGAGGAATGGCATTCCCATATATTACAATTATGCTCCGGTATACCACAAGAACATGCTCGGTCACTTTCGGGACATTTTCCGAAAAATTAAAAATCGACTGAAAACGCCGGTTTTTGTGGACAATAACCCACGTAAAACCATCATTTCGGTCCCGAAATGGAATCGGACGAAAATTGTGGGAAGGCATCCTAGACACATATAATTAAGAATGGAATAAGAAAATAGGCAAAAAGTAGCCTTCGCATAGCCCAAACCATCAATTTTATCTATTATTCACATGCTCGATTCGAGCGATAAACACACCGTAAGTCTATGAAGAAGAAGGAATGGCATTGCCATATCCTACATATATGCTCCTGTATACCCTAGGAACATGCTCATGAAAAAACATTTTCCAAGAAACCAAAAATCCACTGAAGGTTTTTGTGGACAATAACCCATGAAAAAACATCGTTTCGGCTCTGAAATGTAATTGGATGAAAATTGGGGAGAGGCGTCCTAGACACATATAATGAAGAATGGAAGAAGAAAATTGGAAAAAAGTTGCAAAGGCATAGCTTTAAGCATCGGGTTTCTCCATTACTCACATGCTTGAATTGAACGATAAATACACTGTAAGTCTATCAAGAAGGAGGAATGCCATTGTTTTATTCTACAATTATGCTTTTGTATACCCTAGGTATAGTAATAATGTTAGTCAACCAATTATGCGGCTTTGGCACATTGATGTCATTCTAACCACGAGATACGAGGTTTGAGTCTTATACGTGACCATGTAAACTTCATTTACATAAGAAACAAATTAGTTTACGAGCTAAATCAATTATCACAATAAGGCTCTGTTTGGTTTGGGGGAAAATGCCAAAAGGAAAATGATTTTCTGGCTCGTTTGGAATCAGTGTTGGTTTTCAGTTTTCAATTTTTTTGAAAACCAAGATCCAGTTTCTGAA
>CAAKMY010055118.1:0-23441 GCA_901111285.1 Corrigiola litoralis
TGAACTTTATATATTTTTATTTATTTTTCTGAACTTTACTTATTTTTATTTATTTTTCCTGATTCATGTTGTTTTTGTAGCTCAACTTCACTTATTTTTACTTACTTTACTTATTTTTACTGATTTTCCTGAACTTTACTTATTTTTGCTTATTTTTCTGAATTTTACTTATTTTATCTGAACTTTTCTTATTTCTTCTGAACTTATCTTATTTTTTGAAAATAAGTAGAAATAAGTTAAGGAGAACATGCCCTTACTTGTGTCTAATTGATTATATTTTACCTATCTGAAAAAGATAGGTAAAGAATTTTTCAATTTTGTGGCAATAACTATTTCGTGAAAGAATTTTGGACAATTATCAAAGCATTGAACATCCTAGTATTTCTCGTTGTTTGAAAGAGAAATGTGTTATCTACAAATAAAAGATATCACATGAGAAACATGAAAATAGAAAATTATTATTGACCTCTTTATATACTCTTTACAAGCATGCTAAAAGACAGTTTTTATAAGATCCGTAAAACAAACCTAAAATATACTTCAAATATCAATTATCTACATGGGAAGTGGAATGCTTACCCCAAATTTTGAAATTCGCCTACTGGCTACGACAGTACGACCTTTCAAAAGACCAAAAAGTCTTGTATAAAATCGTTCAATTTTAAGTTAAAAATTAGATATGTTTAAAGTGGTCACTGTTTAGTTTAAAGTGTCAAATTTATAACAATATTAATAATTTGTGTAATAAAAGGAAAAATTTGCCCATAATATTTCCAAGTTTGAGTGGTCTTCCAATAATAATCCTGAGTTTGAATTAATTATGAATAATCCCAAGTTTAATTCATTTTTTCGACTATTGGTCCCAATGACCTGCTAACAGGTAAACAATTGATGACATGACATTGATGTGCCAATGACGAGGTTATAATTGTTCTTTCGCACATGTCTATCTCTCCCAAGGAGCACACTTGCTCTCTTCCTCATCACCTCTCACATTCCCCTCATTAACAATGACAACCACCTTCATCAAATGCAACGCCCCCTTCTCTATTCACCATCACCAAACTGACCCTCCTTTGCCCACCACACGGCTACCATCAAAGCACTACCTCATCCCCTTCCCACCACACGACCACCATAAGCGCATCTCCCATTCCCTTGCCCACCTCATAACCACCACCCACCACCCACCATTCACACAATAACAATCCAACAACTCACACTTGTATTCAATCACGCTCCCACCCATACATTCCCCACTAAACATCTTATCTCATCTCAATCCCATTTCTCAATTCACAACATACCACATCCAATAATTCCATACCAAATAAACTAACCCCAAAATAAATCCCATAATAGATAGACATACCACATAGATTTGGAGGAGAATCTCGTAGAAGAGGTGTGGGAGAGGCGAGGAAATCGAGAGGAATTTACAAGGGAGATGAGATACAGTAGGTTGACAATGAAAGAGGTTCTAAAAAAATAAAATAAAAAGCTTCTATCATGTCAGCACAAGTAATCGGCTAATCTCCAAGGAACAGGTTAACATGTAAACGGGATCAACAATTGAAAAAATGAGATAAACTTGGGTATATTCCAAAATAATGCAAACTTGGGATTAATATTGGAAGACCGGTCAAATTTGGGAATATTTCGAGGAAATTTTCCATAAAAAAAAAAAAGTGTGTCAAGTTTAAGCTGACGGTGGAGTTTATCGTTCAGCCGTAATAGCCGCAATCATGGCAATTCTACTATGTCGGTTGGGCTGGGCTCGGCTGGGCTTGCACGTAGCCTTAAATATTAACAACGGGGATTTTATTCATTCCATTACCCCATGAATGAAAAATAAAAAAGGCACAAAAGGAGCCGGAACATCCTAATATCCTATTCAACACTTCTTATCAAGTTCTGAACTTTCCAACATGATGGTGTGATATGAGTAATTGAGAACCATGGTCCATATGCAAATGCTTCACTGTTGAATATGACCAACTCCCCGAGAAAGCACTCATAAATTTGATAATGTATAACCTTCCATTTAACTTAAACTAGCAAAATAACATACATATATCACTAATTTATCAAATATATGTCTCTTGGCAGTAGCGCGGAGCCAGGGGGTTCGAGGGGGTGCAACCGAACCCCCCGGATTTTGGGAAAAAAAAGACGTGTAATGCTTGAAGGTTTCGGTCAAATATAAAGAATAAGCTGACACTTATATTCAAAATAGTTCTTTGGTTCAATGGTTAGTTCAAGTCTTGGTATAGTGTTATGTACATAGGATATGTATAATGTATTCAAGTCTCACAATTAGCATTTTTTGAATCATATAATGATTATGGATGGACTAAATTAAAGATGATTTTGTTATAAACTCTTTCTTTTTTTGGTGTAAATTGTTATAAACTCTTCAGGTTACTCAGAGTATTAATTTGTATAAAGTAGGAGTACCTAGTCTCTTTATATCTATACTATCTATCTATACTATCTATATATCTATTAAAAGGTGTTGAAAGCCCAGGAACATGCCACGTCATTGGCACGACATCGCCAACTTAGCATGTATTTAATGAATTTTTACTATTTATTTATTTCATTCATAATGATGAAATTATTTATTATCAACTCAAAAATAACTAATATGTATCAATAACATTAATTATATTATTCCTTTCTAATTTCATTCTTCTACAATGATTTTAAACCAAAACTATACATATAAATTAGTATAATAAAGACCACAAAACTCAACTTATATTGCAAAAAATACCAAAAAGTAAATTGTTAAACAAATATAATCTAAAAAATACAGCAAAAAAAATCTACGAAGAAGTTATCATGACACGTCCCCGTGAATTTCACGGAGCCAAGTACTAGTGATTATTTATATATGAAAGCAATTGATCACGTAAAATGGACCATAAATTAACAATAACCGACCATACAAGTTAGGTGAAAACTTGATAACATGCGAACGTTTCTCTTTAACTTGACCACTTCCTTCTTTAGCTCCTTATATATACTTGGGGAAGAAAAAGAAAAAAATACTTCATCAAGTAAGATGATCTGTACTGCACGAAGTAAAACTTGATAATGAGTATGGCGCATGATTTGAATGACACCACGTGATCATGCCGATCAACATAAGAAATTTCCTTTTGCATTTTTAGGTATTCAGCTGAAGTCACATATTCGTATTAGTTAAAACAATATTAATCATGTTAAAAATATATAGTTTCTTAAGATAATTTGTGATGGAATATTTGGTTTATTCACGATGAGATGTTATCAAATAGATCGGGCAATGCCGCTATAGTTGGCTTTTGCTCCACAAATTAATTTGTTACGTTGTAATTAACTATGTGTTACAAAGTTTATCTAGTTAATTAATATCACTAGCTACACTCTTAATTAACTAAATGATGTATGTGATTTGTAATAACTACACTACATTTAAAGTTAGCTAAGTGGTCGTTTAGTTTAGTATAAGAATTTATAGTCTCTAAGATTTTTCATTTCTTGTTTCTTTCAAGTAATCAAAGTAGTTTGGGTGTATACATGAATTAGAAATTCCTTTACGAATTCTCTATTACTAAAGGTATCTAAGTAAATTCCATCATTTTGTAGCATTTGAAATTTGTTTTTCATGTGCTATCAAACGATTGTGTATACTCCGTATATCATCTTCAGGAATTGATACATCCTAATGCTACTCTTTCACGAAACACTAAACTAACATCTAATTAGTAGACGGGCACTGTTTAGACGATGATTGTGACAATACATACTATACATATGCCCCAATTTTGTGAAAAATCGCTTGCAAAGCCCGGGTAACATGAACATATACATGATGATATGAATGGGAAATATTGAAATGGAACCTAACTTAAGATAGGGTCACTTTCGATTACTCCTGGTGCTCCATGTAGTGTCAGTCTGTTACGCGCCAAAATATTGATGTAGGCATAGAGCTTAATTTAGAGGATTTGAGAGGAATAAGAGAGTGAAATAAAGTTTCCCTAAGAGGGTGAAGCAAAGGTGTTCCCAAACGCATGGTGACGCTTGTCATGCAACCCTCCCCTTGCCTATCCTTCTCTCTTCGTCTCTATATAAAGCCACCCACTTCTTCCTTTGGAACTTCACATCTCCCACAAACATTAACAACAACAACAAAATAAGAAGCACCCCACAAACTTATAAACCATCTCGTGCCACCTAGCTAGCTCTTTCTTCTTGTTAGTCCCATAAGGCCAACTAACCATGCAATATCATTCTCAACTCTCATCATTTTCTTCTCATCTTCTTGTGTCCCCTCTTTTGTTAGCCTTACCACTCTTTTTCTTCTTCATTTTAGTCGTTGTTACACTCTTTGAATTAGTAAGGTATATTTTCCCTAAAAACAAAAGGCTACCCCCTGGTTCCATGGGTTGGCCTTATCTCGGAGAGACTCTCAAACTCTACACTGAAAATCCCAATTTCTTCTTCACTAATAGGCGAAAAAGGTGTGTTCACTTTTGTTATAGTATGGCAAACAAATACTTCTAGGTCATCTATGCTGGATACAAATTAATGAGATGGCCTCATCTGATGGTGTTCAAATCTGGTGCCACCTCTCACGCGTATTATTATAACCCTTTATTAGTAGGGTCTATCAAGCCCCCGGTGAGAGAGTGGTACTCAATTTGGATACCATCTGGTAACGATCTATCATTGTCAATGCTAGAATACTATCACGTCGATCTTACTCCTTACCCAATCGAATGATTACTATAATCTATTTGAGAAAGCAGAAATGGTTCGCAGAATAGAGATAAAGGCCTATACTCGGTCTATCAGTCGATCGTGAATACTTGGCTTAGAAGATGTTAACCTCATATTTCTATATGACTGACTGTACAAACATACTTCAACAATATCAGTACCAACAAGCATACGTACCATATTACAAATTGCTTCTTTATTTTTATGTTTTATAGTTTTATCCTTTTTGTGGGTAGGTATGGTAATATATTTAAGACTCACATATTGGGATGCCCGTGTGTAATGATATCAAGTCCTGAAGCAGCAAAGCTTGTGCTGGTGAGCAAAGCTCATCTATTCAAACCAACGTACCCGCCCAGCAAGGAAAAGATGATCGGTCCGGAAGCCTTGTTCTTCCACCAAGGGGAGTACCATTCCATGCTCAAGAAGCTTGTTCAAGCCACATTTCTTCCTTCGGCACTAAGGGGTGCTGTCTCGGAGGTTGAGAAGATTGTGCTCAACTTTCTACCTGCTTGGGAGAATAATACCGTCAACACTTTGACTGAAATGAAGAAGGTACATACAGCGTATGACTATCTCTAGCGCATATCTCAACAGTTTCACATATTTTTGATCAACTAATGTTGCTCAGACAGAGTCGAGTATTGGACTCGGCTATAATTTCAAAATTTTACGTGTCTAATGTCAAGTGTTCGATACGAGTACTACTTGAGGAAAAATAGGAGTCTGATCAAACTTCTTAGACGAAGCTTATCACTAATTTATTGCTGTTGTGAATAATAGTATGCATTTGACGTTGCGATGATATCTGCCTTTGGAGACAAAGGGGAAGTGGAGATTGTTGGCATCAAGCATTTGTACCATTGCTTAGAGAAGGGCTATAATTCCATGCCTCTTAATTTCCCTGGAACTCCTTTTCACAAATCAATGAAGGTAATTAAAATTACCCTTCATGAATGTCATAATCATGGTTATGCAAGCCAGGTTCTCTAATCATAGTGACATTTTGGTTGATGAAGTGCATTAGCCTAACCTTGATCTAACTCCTTTTCATTCCTGTACTATATATTTGTGTTTTTTTTTTGGATTGTACCAAAAAAAATATATTTGTGTTTTTTTTGGTGCATTCATTCTGTACTATTTAATACTCCAATAACTATGAGGAGTAAGGTTGGTACACTGATTGTAAATTTAATCCTAACATCCCCTCCATTGTACAAAAAAGCTCCTATAATTGTCGATTAACCTATTTTGTATAATTTCTTGTGCTGATTTTAGGCAAGGAAGCTTCTAAATGAGACATTGAGGAAGCTAATAGCCAAGCGAAGGGAGGAAAACAACTTAGAGGGGGGCTTATTAGGTCAGCTACTGAAATCAAGGGATGATAATAAGGCAGCTAACAGATATCAACTAAGTGATACGCAAATTGCCGATAATATTATTGGAGTGATATTCGCTGCCCATGATACTACTGCTAGTGTCCTCACATGGGTCCTCAAATACTTGCATGATAATGAAGATCTTCTCGAAGCTGTAACGGTACGCACGTAACATATTTCTCCTTGTAGAATTTGATTTTATATTGTTGAAGGGAACCAATATTTCTGATTTGAGGATATGGGCATTGGTATATACTATTGGGGTTAACGGATTCCTTTATTTCTGGTCCCAATTTATTCCACTGATCACATAATAGTTGGAGATATGGGCAAATGGATGTATTGTACAATTGTACTACGGAGTACATCGTTATCTTCATCAGTTACACTCCTAGTATTAGACTATTAGTGACGTGCTTAAATCTTAAAAGAGATGGAGGGTTTGTCTGTTCTTCCATACTCACCTAGCTATTATATGAGCTTATTTAACATTGCGAATATATTTACAAGTTACATACATGAAAAAGTTTTTAACAATTGTAAACAATGGGTTGAGGCGTAAGAATATTCCACCTTGTAATAATAGCAAAATAAAATTATGTTCCGGATATTTTCATGGCTTTCCTGGCTGAGAAATTTTTGGGATTAAGTATTCTAAAGTTACCTACCCAGCCGTCACATTTAGCGTGGTCTAGCGAGATTTTTTTTTTTTTTTTTTGATATTTCACAACGGATTTAACACATTTTTCTACGTTGTTGCAGAAGGAACAACAAGGCATTCGACAAAGACTAATGAGTGAGGCCAACCGTGGGCTTGCGTGGGAGGACACCAGGAACATGCCTTTGACTAGCAGGGTACTCTTTGCCTTTGACATTTCTCTCAAAGCTGAATACTTTTTCTTGTAACTTTAAGTTCATCCAAAAATTAAAACTAATGGAGTATTATATTAAGAAATGTGTAATGAAGAATGCGATTACTGAGGTGAGCTTGTCACTCTTGATTTTCAAATCATATAGGGGCATCAAACATGAATATGATTTATCCTGCCTCCTGCGGTATATCTATACTTTGTGTGTAGTGTGTAGGGTGGCAAAAAATGGGTAAAATTGCTTAGTTTATGAGATAATCATGGTATTGCGTCACCGGATGCCTGATTAATATGGGGATTACAATAATACATGTGAGAGGGTAGCAAGGTGTCATGTTGGTTGTACAGTAGAATCAAGAGAGCAAATACAAAGACTTTAGACTGAATGCTCATTTGAATTGCCTTAATAGGTCATTCAAGAGACACTGAGAACAGCAAGTATACTGTCATTTACATTCAGAGAAGCGGTCCATGACGTTGAATTTGAAGGGTTCTTGATTCCGAAAGGGTGGAAGGTCCTTCCCTTGTTTAGAAGCATCCACCATTGTGCTGAATTCTTCCCCCAGCCTGAAAAATTTGACCCTTCAAGATTTGAGGTATAGCTCTTGAATGCGTACTTATTTAAGATGAATATTACTTTGAGGTTTAGTTCTTGAATGTGTACTTATTGAAGATGAATAGTAAGTCTCAATGATTTGACGAAAGGCTCGATTACTCGTATCCTCCTCATTGGTAACAATAGCTATTCCGACGATAAAAGTTACCCCTTCAGGGCATACTTAGAAGGAAAATTATACTTCCTCTAAGATAAAATAAACGTGTTACTTTTACGCATCATAGTAAGGTTATCTCATACTACAAAAGTTTGTACTCTATATTTTTTTTGATGAAATGTAAGGATTTATTAGGCAAAGCCAATTATGGATAACGCAAAGCGTCCCAAGCCAAGTACAGAGAGTACTAAAAGGGAAATAGTGAAGAGAACATAATACAACCAACAATAAAGTTTCACCAATCACTCAACGTCTCCGCCCTTTCTGCACCCTCTTTCGCTAGCTCATCCGCTAATCCATTAACTTCCCACCATTGAAACAGAAACTTCTTCTTTAGGATCATAAGATGACTCTCCCGTTTGTTTGCTAGGAGCCGCATCAGGCAAGGACACCCATCAAAATTGTCCGCCTAAGACAGAGCATTCCGATAGTCGGATTCCACCATTAGATCAACGTCATGTGAACAAGCCTTAGCACAAGTGACCACTACATCCTCAAAAGCTTCGAATTCTCAAACAAGAATCACGCCTCCACTCCTTCCCTCTACACTAATTTCCTCCCAAGTTACCAAGTATATCCTATCACAACAAGAATCACGCTTCGTATTCAGTGAAACTTATTGCCAAGTTTAAATTACTTGGAATTATCAATCTGACCAGTATGAACTTCGAATTGAGAGGCTATTCAATATTGGGCTTCTGTAGGGATTGGAAATATAAGGTTAGGGATTGGAAATATAAGGTTAGCATTTAGCAATGCTAGATTATCTACGTAAGGTCGTCCTTGCGTGCGTCAATGTCACTGAAATTTGAATCTTCCTATAATTAGACCTTCCAGGGGGCGCTGCTTGCTTAAAGAAACTCCATAGCACCATCAGAGGCTAAAAACATGTGACTAAGTTTTGGAATTACTATTTTTATAGAATTGATTTTTCTGTATAATTTTGACCATATACCACCCAAACAATAAACTTTGTGGTAAATGGGTATGAAAGAGGTTAATTTTGTTTTGTGTGGATGGTACAGGTGCCACCAAGACCCAACACGTACATGCCGTTTGGAAATGGAGTTCACTCTTGTCCAGGCAGTGAGCTGGCTAAGCTAGAAATGCTCGTTTTCCTCCATCATCTTACCACTACCTACAGGTCTCTCTCTTTTTCTACATTTTTCACATGCAAGATTACTCTATAAAGAGTGAAATTAGGAAAAGATAGCGCCAGGCATCAACGGGGGAGATCTGCCGATCAGTTTACAAGAATTACTTATTTGCCTTAAAAATTCTATCTATTGAAACCTTAGCTCGTAGTATGACCACAAAAGCCGAAATATAACTGCATGATCACAATTTACAAATTTGTGTGATGGATATAGTTCTGTAATTCTTAGCTAACTCATTTCTAGCTTTCTCTTTCTCGAGGGGTAATGAGATGGCGCCACCCTTTCTTATGTATTACTAAATTTTTACTATTAGTAGGGTCTATCAAGCTTTATAAGGGAATGACGCTTAAATTATTTACCACCCGATAACTCTATATCATTGTACTTCTTGAAGAAGCATTCATAATAAGGAGGCTTCAAATTTATCTTTATTGGTTCTTCAATAGAGTCTAAAAAACTTTTATGGCCGCGCTTATATAACTAGCAAGTGATGTCTCAATGTACTAAGAACTAGTCCTCATTTTGGCGTAACGAAAAGAAAGATTGAGAATTTGGGTTGCATGGACAATTTTTTCCAAAAGATAGGAACTTTTTTGTTGAGTGCAGTACAATAATTAGTAAAGAAAAGGCAAACAATTAGTACAACTAAGGCCAAGCTCAAGTGCTCAACTGCTCATTAGAGTCCTCAGCCTATACCAAAGAGGACCACATCACTTTGGTTTCCTTAAGGCTTGGAAATGGTCCATAGAAGGCTTCACTTTGAGACCCAGTGGATCTGGTCTGGCCCATTATCGCTTGATTCTTGAAATGTGACCTTAGTAAACTGGGACTTGGGAGTGGGTGTGTACCAGTCTACTGTTGTATTTATCTACGTGGTTGGCATGCAGATCCGATCATGGGGTCAGCCCCCTGTGCTTTTTTGACCTTTTGTTATGAGAAACTTAATCCCCATTCTCCTTGTGAAATTATTATGTTGGTCCAATAATGGTCCTCATCTAATCATATCCCGTATTACAATCTTTAAGAGGTAGGGCGTAGGGTATACCGTATAAATATTCGACTGATAGGACCCCGGATGAAGTATAGGGATTTAGTGATGGTACCTACTAATTTCCCAAGTAATTTGAGCATAATATTGAGTTTCACACTAAATACAAATAAGGTAAAGACTAAAAGGTCAATCCAAACACCCCGATTAGGGATTACCAATTTCACGTGCATCACTCTTTGATAGATACTGGAAATCTATCTATCTATCTATCTATACTAATAATATAATTAAAAGGCGTTGTTGCAACGGCAACGTGCCAAATAAGCATGTCAAATGGCATTATATAATAGGTCATAAATACAATCAATGCCAACTTGGCATGCATATAAATCTTATATAGTAACTTATTTTTGTTGATAGCCATATAATTGCAACTAGATCATCAAATAATTAATATTATCAAAGAAAGAAAAACCAATAACAAGATAAGTTAATAGTTTACATTTTAAAACAAGTAAAGGCAAAATTTATAAAAACAAAGAAAAACCAAGTTAAAGACTTTGACTCATTACTCAAATTGATGATTGAATGAATGTTGAATGGTACAAGAGGATATTTGTGTGAATCTACATCCACGTCAAAAAAATCGAAACTTTGACAAAATCATTTTCGGTATGGGTCCAATTTAATTTGTAAAGAGAATCAGATCTCCAATTATTCTATGACAAGGTTGAACGAGGTCTCAATTTCTAAAGGTCAGTGGTGTGGAAATTGACAAAAGAGCTATCATGCAATTGCAGTGCCAGCTATTCAGATCACTACACTGTCTAGAGGGATTAACTTCACACTCTATCATGATTTTTTTTTTCATAAGAACATTCTTTTCTTAAAATGATACAAAAATAAATTATAATTAGATATACTCCGTATGTGTTTTCAAGTACTCGCTAGAAACAAGCCCATCAGGAATTTGGTAAACCAAACAAGTTTAACCGAACAGTAACAGAATTCTTGTACATTTCTTTAACGACTTGTTTTTTTTTGGTATTTTTCAGGTGGAAAGATGTAGGAGATGAGGATGGAATTCAATACGGTCCCTTCCCTGTTCCTAAGCATGGTTTTCCTATAATGGTGCACCCTCGAATGTGAAATAACATAACCTCATTTGATCATAAGATCCTTTTTACCAAACAGATTTGGAAGAACAATCCAATAGCAAGAAAAAACCCAAGAGAAGAAAAAGGAAAAGGGAGAAAAACGTTTGATGTGCGAGTGTGTAACCCAATGGCAGCTGCAAGAACTCCAAGAGCCATGCAACGTACCGCATTTAAACTCCTAAAGCTTGCCCTTATCCCTTTTATCCCAAATCCTTTGGTTTGTTTATTTAATATTGTTTTTATTTCTTTCACCGATAAAATGTTCCTGTTGACATGTGCCCTAAAAGCACATGTGAGCATGGTCTTCTTTATTTTTATTTTTTTTGCTTTTCTAAGGAGTGGCCTAATTTCCACCCTCTCACGTTAACTATCACAATCATTAAGATTGGTAATGTAATTATATGCTTGGTTCAAGATGGGCAAAGGATAATAGATAATACCCAAAGGTTGAGAAAGAAAAAATTATTTGCAAGCGAGATGAATAGTCACAATGCCTTTACAAGAATCATGTATAGCGAGATATACAACACATGCTCCAACATATACCTTTTATCATTTTTCTAGTACTTTTACATTTTTTGATGTCCCTTTTGTTAAAATCTATATATCTTACGGAGTATAAATTACTAAAGGTACATCCATCTTATAGAGAGGAGTTTTCTAATGTGTGCCACCAAGACACATGTTAAGCAGTCATTAATAACATGATATATCTCCTACAAAGTATGTACAAGAAAACAAAAAATACTACGAAAGCACATGTTCGTGAATACACCAAATAATTTGCCGTGTTTGTGGGCTTCATAGGATGCAAAGAATGTAGCCATCATAGTACTAATGGTTTTTACTTTTGTTTCATTATGCAGTCAGAAACATACTATCAAGAATTTTATCGAAAATCAAGAAACATCAGCTTCATACTGATAGTGCATCCTAGGTAGCCACGTCGAGGGAAAACGCAAAGCGCAGAACAACTTGTAGATATTTCTCATCATGGTTAAGTTATGCACGTGAATATGGGACATGCGCAGTAAGATTGTAAGTTCTGACTTCTGAGGTATATAAAGAATCAGGAACCAGGATCACTAAACTTCTTGAGAATTGTGATTGGCTCATAGTGATATATCTTTGATGGATTTCCTTTGAGTACGTTTTATCCTCCACCAAGAGCTATGGCATATTTTTCCTCGCATAAAACCAAGTCTTTGGAGCTTTCTAAGAGCTAACAGAATAAAACAGATTAAACAAGATGTGGCGGATGACAATGCACTTAATGTGAACAGAATATCTACTCTTTAAGTCCTCCCAAACTCCAGTCCAAACTCTTCAGGTCACTTCAGAGTCCATCAGATTTTCAGTAATTTCACACAGAGGAAGAAAATGCAAACAAGCAAGCTAATTACTACCACTTAATCTTAGCAGCACAAAGTACATTGTTTACATATAGGAGTACATCATATAACAGAAATCTAGCTTCACAAAGCATCAGTTTTCTGCTTGGTTGGAAATTTAAACATTATCCCTGGCTGAAATATGGCAGAGGCCCTCTCAAATATTACCAAAAATAGTGTAAACCCAGTTACCCAGATCCCAAATTTAGAACTATTTCATTCAGAAAGTGGGAAACGGGAAAACGAAATAGAAGCTATCAGCTCTTGTATCCCCAATAGACAATAAAAATCCTCCATAGTTAACAGGCAACTGAAAGTTCAATCTACTTATCACACAACCAATAAACAAACATGCCATAGGGGTTTTGGCTGGTTTTAAGTTGCTTATTCAGCTAGAATTACTAACTCATCTCCAAAAATTCAATGGAATTTGACTACAATTTTGTAAGCATATTATGAAAAATGCTATCCATAACTAACATATCTCTTAATTCCGATTGTCAACATAAAACACAGGGACACCACAGTTTCAAGAGCAGCAGGGAAAGGTCATGTAGTGACCAATAACATCGATAAGTATTCATACCCAATTACCTACAACACCGTAAGTCACTATCAGAACCACTTCGTACACATATTCTACCTTAGCTCATCAAACATTATAGTGGTTTCTCTGGAAACACACATATTGTCCACTTCTGATGGATAGAAAGTAGCACTTATCCGTGAACAGAACCTCCTTATCTAAATAATACAATGCATTTGAGTTTCAGATAACATATTATAGTTGCACAAAATGGTATTTTTAGTAACCACAAAGTCAAATTCAGTCCCTCTGAGTACCAAGACAAAAAAAGTGTTTGTTTTTTCCTGAATAATGTTCATATTCATTCATGCACTTAATTGAATATCAAAATCACGCAGAAGGGAGCAAACAGCAGCAATCTAAGACCAGTGGTAGCCACAGAGATGCAAGACAAACATAAGTTCGAAGTGGCCCTAGACCCTGAGGACCCAACATTTCAGTATCAGGGTAGGGCTAAATTGGGGCACTTTGCCCTCCAGGCCTAGCTGAAGGTGGTTTCCAGGTTGGCTAATGTGGTCTCCATCTGCAGTGGAATGGACGATTCCTCATCATTGTGGCAAAGATTGCCACAATTAAATGGGGCACCAAAAATATCGCTAATTATGGTCTGTTAATGACCTGAAGGTGATTGGAACTTTAACTGTGTCCTCTTCCAACTTCAAAGAGTGGGAAATGAGGAAGACACATCTTAAGCAATTGCAAGCAAGTGATAAGTAGAAAAAAATCTGACACACTGCCAACAATGTCAGGCCTTTACTTAGCCAATTCTAGTCCCTTCCAGAAAAAAAGGGAATGATTTCCCCATTCCCGACAAGGCAACAAAGGGAAGGCATACACATATACAGACGCAAAGTTTTAGTTTCCTATGTGACAGAAGCAGGCAAGTCCTTATATAATTAAAAGTCCTGCCAAAACTAGTAAGGTTAAAGATAGTTTTATATATGCCAAGCAAATCAATACCAAATTATTCAATAAGTATCGTCGGTGTCAACAAGAGCGGCAAATCTATACCAAAACATTCAATACGTATCACCACTGTCCGCAAGAACTATCGTTAAGTCAAAACACACCAAACAGTAGAATTGGACGGAGCATAACTGCCACAAAGGTTTAAAAGAAGAAAAAGAAGAGAGGATACCTCCACGCAAATGATTACAGAGTATGCAACATATGGTAGAGCAGGGAGTATTTGGACGAATATAATCTCCAAATAGAATGCAGTTAGCAATATCATAGTATGTTTAACTGTTAGCATGATTTCCATATGCTAATGAAATTTTTAGGTCAGGTATCAACAGAGACAAGTTTTTGTTAATATGATGGTAGATCATGTGATGATCTGGTATGATTATCAAGGGATGAGGAGCAAAGGTCCAGGAAGATAATAACAGCTAACACTTAACTGTTTACTCATTTTTAATACTACCTGCAGTATCTCTACATCAGATAAGATGGTACACATTCAGATGTATGAATGTCTCAAATTAAAGCTCGCAATTATAGCAATTAAACGCCAAACCATGAGAATTACGTTTGAGCTTAAAAGTTAGAGCTCCCACATTCCAATCATGAGGTAGGGACGTCGTTTGATACTCACTTCCAGCTTCTGGGTTGGGGGGTTTTCCACCAGGGTTTTTATCCTTTTGAGCTACTCTTAATTTAAGGAGGGGGTGGGGGGCTAAAGGCCTTACCATGTTAACAGTTACATGCTTTACTGTCCCCATTGTACGAAGAACCGAGATACATAGTGTTTAGTGGTCCAGAACTACCAAAATATAGTACAATATGAAGTCCTCTAGGATTTTCATTGGGTCACAAGTTACAGGAATTTTCATTTTGTAAAACGTGAATAAAGCAACAAAACAGGCTTATTTTTCCCTGTGGCGAATTACTTCCTCAATGTCCAAATCAATATACTGAAATATTCACAATATTTTTGATACTAAACCATTAAGCACGCTAGGCTGTAGCATAGACAAGTCTTCTTGTTAACTAATTTTAGTACTTTGGCTGACCTTCTCCACCTCCCAAGATTAAATATGAATAGGCGAGCTATCAGAACCTTTGAAGTCCAAGAAGACAAGAAAAGCCAATCCCTTACAGTCCACAACACCAGGTCAACAAGACAAAATTAGCATGAAATTACTAGTTTCATGATCTAACATGGCACCTAGAATTCTGATCAAGCTATAATTAGAAGATAATGACCCTCAAACTTTTTATTCTTGATCAATCCTCATGAAACCAGAATCAATGACTGTCCAATATCACTACTTGTGGCTCCTGGGATTTTTCTAGCAGTGTCAGGGGGTAAATGAGCAAGGCATCGTATTGACCAACTCATTGCTTTGTTATTTCCTTTATTTACCTTTTTTCTCTACCCTACCCTTGCTCCCCTCTTTCTCTGAAGTATCTACTCTTCCAAAAGAAGCTATTGAGTTTCAGCCCCTACATGGCAACATCCTCCTAACTGGTAACCAACTAATCATATCATCAAATTTAACATATTAAGGACAGAAACCATATCCTCACTCATATTTAAAACTCAGCCCCAAACCCAAGAAGCGTGTACTACAAGATAACAAAAGAAGAAAAATGACTGAATTTTACAGCTAAGCTTGTGAAAAATAAATAAAAAGCAAATTTGCAACTTCGATCTATATCACAAATGAAATTTTTCGATATAATTTCTTCATCAAAAAGTTGAACTGTATTTGGTAATTTTGACCATACAACTAATAGCATTGGGTTATTTATTAGTAAGGTGGTGTACATTTTGGACCACCACCCGTTGTTTGTTATTGTTGTTGACCATACAACTAGTAAAATGACCATTTTTTTCCAAAAACGAGCCACTAAATAGTCACCTTACCAAAGAAAAAACCTCGTTTCGGCCCCGAAATAGAATCGGACAAAAATTGGCATGAGGCATCTTAAACACATATAATGGAGAATGAAACAAGAAATTTGGCAAAAAGTAGCCTAGGCATAGCTTAAACCATCGGCTTTGTCCATTATGCACATGCTCGAGAGCGCTAAACACAAATTAAAAACTATCAAGAAGGAGGACTAACATTGCACATGCTCCAATACACCCTAAAAGCATGCTTGGTCACTTTCGGAACTTTTTCCAAAAAATCAAAAATAACCCAAAAAGACGGTTTTTGTGAACTATAACCCACAAAAAAACCTCGTTTCGGCCCCGAAATAGAATCGGAAGAAAATTGGCAGGAGGCATCCTAAACACATAGAATGGAGAATGGAGAATGGAAAAAGAAAATTGGCAAAAAGTAGGCTAGCCATAGTCCAAACCATCGGTTTTGTCCATTATGCACATGCTTGAATCCATCGCTAAACACAAACTAAAACTATCAAACAATTATGCTCCAATACATCCTATAAACATACTTGGTCACTTTCGAAACTTTTTCCGAAAATCAAAAAATCGACCCAAAAAGACGGTTTTTGTAAACTATAACTCACGAAAAAACCTCGTTTCGGCCCCGAAATAGAATCGGACGAAAATTGGCAGGAGGCATCCTAAACACATATAATGGAGAATGAAAAAACAAAATTGGCAAAAAGTAGCCTAGGCATAGCCCAAACCATCGGTTTTGTCCATTATGCACATGCCCGAATCGAGCGTTAAACACAAAGTAAAACTATCAAACAATGAGGAATGACATTGCCCCATGCTCCAATTATGCTCAAATACACCCTAGAAAGATGCTTGGTCACTTTCGGAACTTTTTCAGAAAATTCAAAAATCATCCCAAAAAGACGGTTTTAATGGACTTTAACCCGCGAGAAAACCTCGTTTCGGCCAAAATAAAGTCGGACGAAAATTGGGATGAGGCATCCTAGACAGATAATGGAGAATGAAACAAGAAATTTGGCAAAAAGTAGCCTAGACATATCCTAAACTATCGGTTTTGTCCATTATACACATGTTCGAATCGAATGCTAAACAGACCGTATAACTATCAAGAAAGAGGAATGACATTGCCACATGCTCCAATTATGCTCTAATACACCCTATGAACATGCTTAGTAAACTTCGGAACTTTTTGTGGAAAATCAAAAAAGAACCAAAAAGACGGTTTTTGTGGACTATAACACACGAAAATACCTCGTTTCGGCCCGGAAATAGAATCGGACGAAAATTGGGAGGAGGCATCCTAGACACACATAATGGAGAATGGAACAAGAAAATTGGCAAAAAGTAGCCTAGTGACACGGTCCGCTTTTAGCAAAGCTGGAACGTGCGGCGCGCCTTTCCTAGTTGGCGGAAATGATCAAGCCAAATGCAACATGGGCAAAGTTCCTGCAGCCGCTTACAGCGACGTCATGAGAAAACGCGAGGGACGGAACGACAAAGTAATAAAGTTTGTAAGTAATAAAAAGGCGACAAGGCAAAGATTGCAATAACGTTGATCACAACAAGATTGTATGAAATTCTATTGCATTAACGAGTGCTTACAAGGTAGGGAGACTGTCATACATATGCTTCTCCCTAAAGAGGCTTATTAGATTTTAAATGATTGACATGAGGGAACATGGGAAGTGGAGAAAAATCATACAAATCCCAACCCTAATTACGAAACTGCCACTAGAGCTAGTTTCCTCATCTAAAGCCTTTAAAACAAAAGCTAGGTCAAGCTCATGGATCGACACGCATGAAAAACTCATGAGATGACTAACAAATCTAGAAAGCATAAATACATAAAGTGTAAATAAAGATAAAGGATTACAAGATAAAGAAAGGAAATACAAGGTATTTATATGATGAAAGTGGCGGGTCTTTACACCTAGGCATATCCCAAACCATTGGTTTTGTCCATTATGCACATGATCGAATCGAGCGCTTAACACACCATAAAACTATCAAGAAAGAGGAATCATATTTCCACATGCTTCAATTATGCTCCAATACACCCTATGAACATGCTTGGTAAATATCGGAACTTTTTCGGGAAAAACAAAAATCGACTAGAAAAGACTGTGTTTGTGGACTATAACACACGAAAAATCCTCGTTTCGGCCCCGAAATAAAATCAGACGAAAATTGGGAGGAGGCATCCTAGACACATATAAAGGAGAATGGAACAAAAAAATTGGCAAAAAATAGCCTAGACATATCCCAAACCATTGTTTTGTCCATTATGCAAATGCTCGAATCGAGCGCTTAACACACCGTAAAACTATCAAGAAACAGGAATGGCAATGTTACATGCTTCAATTATGCTCAAATACACCTTATAAACATGCTTGGTAGATTTCGGAAGCTATTTCAAGAAAATCAAAAATCGACCCAAAAAGACGGTTTTTGTGGACTATTGGTGATGCTGAAACCTCGATTCGTGGTTCTAGATATTTTTTCCACTTTTCATCTATTCACAATAAAGATACAACATTCCCCAAGACAACTTGTATCAGAAGGTTTCATAGAGTAACTATTCGTGAGAGATGTAAAAAACCTATCCAAATGATGTAATATAATTCTCGTAAACTACAATTACACTACTTCGGACACTAGGGATATGCTATGGTCGCTTCAAGCTGTGTTTGGAAAGATAAAAATTGAACCCTAGAAAAGCACATAGCATGGGTTTGTCCACGTTGCACATGCTTATATTAATCATGAGGCATGTAGTAAACCTATACAAATGAGAGAATAAAAAAATCAAAACTTTCAATCATACTTATACGGACACTAAGGGTATGTAATGGTTAGTTTTGGAACATTTTTGGAAAATATAAAATTGACCCTTGGCAAATCGTTTTAATGGACTATAAGTCACGCCAAAAACTCCATTTCAAGGCTCGACTCGGAGTCTGATTGAAATTGATAAGCGACATCCTAAAAAGTTTTAAGGACCTATGAGAACGCAAATGAAGCAATAAATAACTTATAAATAACTCATATTGTAGGTTTTGTTCACGATAGACATGCCCAAATTATTCGTAGGACCACAAGGGTATATGAATGCCATAAGCTCCAATTATACTCTTATGGACCACGAGGGTATATGATTGCCATGTTTGACAAAGTTTTGCAAAAATAAAAATTTGACGACCAAGGATGTCTTATTGGACTATAAGATACGCCCAAACACCATTTCGTGGCTCAACTCGAAATCTAACAAAAAATGGTAGGAGTCATCCTAAAGAACCATAATGACCTACGAGCACACGAGTAAAGCAAGCAAAAGCACATAACATGGGTCTTGTCCATGGTGCACATGGTCATATTACCCATAAGACATCTAGTAAACATATCAATATGAGAGAATAAATTTCATAACTTTCAATAATACTCATAGGATAGTAATGGTATGTAATAGTTACTTTTGACACATTTCCTGAAAAATATAAAATTAACCACTGAAATGCCACTTTAGTGGGGTATAAGTCACGCCAAAACTCTATCTTGTGGCTTGGCTTGTACGGTGATGAAAATTGGTATAAGACGTCTTAAAGAGGCATAATAACTTATAAGAATGCAAATGAAGCAATCAATTGCTCTACCATGAGTTTTGTTCATGATGTACATGCCAATATTGTTCGTGAGACATGTAATAAACCTATGAATATGAGAGAATAAGATTCTTGTAAGCTCCAATTATAGTCCTATGGTTACTAGGGTTATGTAATTGTCACTTTTGATAGAGTTTTGCAAAATTTTAAAAAGGAAAAAAAAAAACATTGAACCCTAGAAGGCCATTCTTATGGACTCACGTGAAACCCCATTGAGCGCATGTCGCGGCATTCTATTGATATTGGTAGGAAACATCCTAAAAGAGTCATAATGGCCTATGAGACCTCAAACAAAGCAATCAATATCCCCATAAAATGGGTTTTGTCTGTAGTGCATATTCATATTATTCGGCAGACATATAAAGTTCACATAATCTCCCATCACACTCTTATGGACACTAGTGGTATGTATTGGTCAATTTTGGCATTTTTTTAAAAATATTAAAAATTGACCCACGAAACCTTTTTGATCGGACCCTTGTCACCTTTCATCTATCCTCAATATTAGATATCGACAAATTTTCCTTATATACACACAAAATAAGCCTTGAAGCAGAAGTTGTCCCACGTCTCTAGAGCATTTTTACTTCCTCACTAAACAAGTTTTCTTGAAATTTTTATTGCCGTTAAAGTTTGACTTAGCTTCTATCAAGCATTAAATCCCTAAAAATGATCTAGACATGGAATGAGGGAATGCTTGTCTAAGTTGTCTTGATGCAGTTGATATGAGGTGTGCAGCTGTGAGAAAATCTGCAATGACTGCAACGGTCATACAACATAAGAAAGATGGTTAGAACAGATCAACAGAGTAAGTCTGGGATGAAGAGCTAGGCTGCCTAGCATCTCTATTTCATAAAAATTAACTTCTTTCCAACCAGGATTCCTTCCTTTTTCAGGTTAAAGGCTTTGGATAAAAAACTCGGCCGACCTAACATAGATTAGAGATCAAAGCTGTAGAGATACTAAAGAATCTTGCTTTGAGACATTCAATTGATCCCGGGATAAGGGGCAGAGATGAGAGCAAGAGAGACAGTAGAGAACAGAAAGAGCAAGATTACATTGAAGAGTTAGCCAAAGACTGAGAAAGGACCCAAAGAAAGAGCATTCTTTCAATAAAGTTGGAACTTGGAAACTGTCTGTCGAAATGAGATGTATTCACAAGACACAATTTGACATTGGAAAGGAGAGGAGAACCTACACTCTCGTTACGCGCAAGAAACCCTTACATACATATGTGATATGTAAATATGTTATCTACTTGGCATTTCTGAATGCTAATACGGGTTGGAGGCACCTTCATCAAAAGACTATAAGGGGAACATGAATGTAATAAACTTCCACTTCGAAGTATCTACCCCTTTCCCGACTTACTTTGTCAAATTATGACGAAAAATTTAATGTTTTCAACTCAAGAGGAGTATCTCTACTCATAAGCTTGAAAGAAGTAGGTATAACAAGTGATGTTAGAAGCAGACTGAGATGATTAGCAGTTCATACAGGAAAAGAAGATCCAGTTGACGGTCAATCACAGAAACCAAACGAAACAAGGGAAAATAGCATTGCAAAGGCAGAAGTGCAAAAGTACAGTATGAAGAACAAAACCTACATTTGTAATAAACATTCCACAAAATCCATCAGCACACATACAGCACCAATTACTCAAGTAAGCACTTACATTAAGAGTATCCTATGGCTAATTCTGTTTCCATGCTCAGCTATCAGATTCTACAACAACTTATAGTAGCATTGAGTAAAACGTTCTGAACTAGTAAACAAAAGGAATGAATTTGTACCTAACTTTGCTCGTGTACTCAAGATACCTCTCTCCAAACGTGTCCACCATCAACGCTTCCTCCAACTTTGCTTTCTGATCATAATACAATACGCAAACTGCGATGATGTACAGGGAGCTTAACGGAGCCCGGAGCGCCACAAAGTATGTAAAGAACAACAGCATTGTGGATGCATAAATGGGATGACGAACCCATCTATATGGCCCAAATTGTACAACCGCAGTAGGCACTACAACCTTCTCCGAGTAGTTTGCTAGATACAATGAAGCATGATAATGCATAAAAAGTGTACCCAATATCAAACCCCAAATCCCAACATCACTCCATCCACCTGGAATAAGGTGCAACTCCGGCCCCTCGAACGCTGCAAGCCAATGTCCAACCATCACACCAACAGCAAATAAAACCCTACACCAATTAGGTACATTCACATCCCACTTAGGATCATGTGACCTGGCAAAGTAATCCCCATAAAGCCGCTTTCGGATGCTCACATTGAAGAAAAAGAAATAATGGTAAACCAAGAAGAACACAAATGGCCACCCTTCCAAAAAGCCATTGAAATAAGCAGGTGGAACCAATGTCAACCAAGTAAATGCTGAAGTAACAATGGCAAGTTGCTCAAAGACACTAGCTTCGCCACGCAAATGCTTTCGGAAACAATAAAAGCCGTAAATCACAAGTCCAATTGCCACAAACCAAGGCCAAAACAACCATGTCCAACTAAAATACATCCAGAAAAACGGATTAAACACCAAATTCACACTCCATTTCGTCGCGGCAACCGCAATTGCAGCAACCCCTACCCATTTGCACACATCAACAGGGGTCAACTTAAAGACTGCATCTTTCACTGAATCAAGTTTCAAGTTCCTAACTTTATCAAACAACAATTGAGGTTGAAATTGAAAATTCGAGCTTTGACTATCAGTAACTGCACATTTCACAGGTTTGAGCAGATGGGCACGCATAAAATTAGCTGAATTCGTCACTAGAGGTGATAAAGTTTGAGTCTTTACCTTGCTACATGGGAAAGAAATGGAGTTTTGAGGTTTGCACACAAGGTGTTTGTTGAAATGTCTAGCTGAAACTTTGTTGCTAAAATGGATATTAAGTGGGGTTTTGGTTGAATAAAGGGCTGCTGATGGAGTACCCATTTGAGTACAGAGAGTGGTGAGTCTAATGCAGTTGGCAAACAGTGGAAGTGGGAGTTTTCTCAGTGGCAATCATCACTGAGAGAAAGGAGGGTGGAGAAAGATAAGACATGGCAGTGATTACAGTTGAAGACTGGGTGTCTAAGGTCCGATTTTTAAGGTATTGGTCCAATAAGGTACTGTGGAGGACTGTTACACTTAGCGGCCCAAACGCAAGAAAGTTCATAAAAGTTCAGAAAATTAAGTAAAATTTCAAAAAATAACTTAGAAGAAATTAAATTAGAAACGGAAAATAATAACACAAAACTAGTTATAATAGACCAAACTAGTTATATGTGAGTAGTGGATATCTATGATGGGTTTGGATAGGATAGGATTTCTAAGAAATATTAGAGGGATAGTCAATTACGTGATAATAAACCAAACTAGTTCTATGTGCTAATATTAACGATTTTGGGCACAAGTAAGAAGGCTGATAATTTGCACCAAAGAGGAAGATAGATCATGATATTTCCGTCCTTTAAGCAATGATTATGGGCATTCTAAGTTAATAGTATAGGGGTTCTATTTCAGTGATTTCTAAGTGCATTACTACTTGACCATCAATCTAAAAGGGTTTGTTTGCATCATTGAAGTGCGTCATCCTCATGTTGCGTTGTGGACCTTGTGGTCGTGAGAAGCAAGAATCGGCAATATCATTGTACATCGCTTGTGAGGAGCAAGGATCGTACACACCATTTACGAATGCAATATATATATATACTAGTATGGGTGCCCGGCGTTGCCCGGGTTGTGTAGTTTTAATTTCTGTTTAATTAAATATGAGATTAACTAACAAATTATGAAAATTTTAGAAAAGGTGAAAACCCGATACGAATGACCCT
>CAAKMY010055129.1:196-13747 GCA_901111285.1 Corrigiola litoralis
TTTAGGAAAACATGAGATAACCTTTGGCAATGAAATTTTCGGTGCCTGCTCTTGTCCCCTTCGCCGGGGCTGAACTTGCATGATTATAACTTTTTTCCGTCGTTTGCTTCTGATTTCTGAGAGGTTATAGGCTAAATATTCACTAGGACATGCTAAAGCGCTTGTCATGGGTTAGTGTTTGACAACTCACCGGCAAAACATGCATGGAATTATACTCCTTTCCTTTGTTTGAAAAAGTGATTTCCATTGAAGAAACGCTTAAGTGCTAAATTGACTGCATGATAATTTTGTCGTCCCTTTATATGGTTTGCCTGAATGCGTACTTTCCTTGCTAAATCATGAGGACATGCATTTTCCATAGCATGCATGCAGATTATATACTTCGTAAGTCGGTTGAATTATTTATATTATTCTATCTTTATTTCTCATAGAATTTGTGTCAGATGATATATTTCCCTTTAATTCTCATTTTTTCATGATGCACTACTTCACTTCATATTTCTTTGGTTTAATTATTCTTATAAACGGTAAAAAGTGGAAATTTCATAGTATTATACTAGTCCCTTATGTGAAGCATGAAATGCAGAAGCTAATTAAGTACCTTAATTATACAAAAAGTGTAGCGAATGTCTTTTATGAAGTTACCATAGTGAACCTTAGCTCGAATTTTAAGCCTCCCTAACATAGCTAAGGAAAATGACTTTGTTTTGTTTTTTACATCCTTCTTCATAAAAAAAAGTACAAATTTACTAATAGGCATGCACAATACATCCAACATTGGTTTGTTGGTTTTATGAATTTTTTTACATTTTGACCAAAAAGATCTATCCAACATTCAACCGACTAGCATGCGTGAATATTGTCTTCCCTATTTCGGAAAGACCTATAAATATATTTAGTAATTCATGTTGTCTCCCTAGATAGAGAAATCCAATGGAAAGGTATAAGACCATAGCTTTAAACAAATAAAAAAAAGAAAGTATTTAAAACTATCTAATTTTAAGTTGTAATTAGAAAGACATTACATTTAGAATAGAAAATGTCATTCCTATATAGTTTTCACATGGTCATTCAAACTTTTAAAATAGTCTATTTAACTTTTTGATTTAAAGTGATTATTTAAATACAATGTCGACAACAAATGATCAATTTTTTTTTTTGTTAACAATGTAAGTTGTTTTCAATATACCAAACTGATCAAAGTTTTTAACAGAGTCCAAGGGGCATACCCCAGGTCTTTACACATCATATGTTTACACAAACATCAAACACAAATGCTCTAAAACCAAATTACATAAATGATCATTTTAGAACTCAATTTATAATTAAATTAATTTAGCTAAAGATAGACCGTTTAGAATAATTTATAGATAGCCTTACAATAGTTGACAAATTAAACTAAGAGTATATATATTCATTGATTTTTCTCAATTAGACCATTGAAGTTTAAGGCCAAAGTGCATAGTAAAAACCATTCTTCTCAATTAGATCATTGATATATAAGGCCAAAGTGCATTGTGAAAACCATTGTTGATGAATACCATTAAACTAATTACTTTTCATAGGTTTAATTAGTTTTTCTTCAGTATATTTTTTCCCTTTTCGTCTTGGTGGGGTAATCTACTCATCTTGATGTTTTCATAACCATGTCGGATGTGAGACTAACCTTCATTTTACTTAATCAGAGGTGAGATGTATTGGCTAAGCTATAATAAGTACACCTTTTAAGCTTGAAGTCTAAGTGTTCTTTTATCTTTTATTTTGAGTTTAAAAGAAGTCAAGAAGCTAAGGTAGTTATGAACGCAGGTCAAAACCCTAATCTTGGATATCACTTCCCAAAAATGTTACAACTAAGCTGGGGTAGCTTACATTTACTTAATAATATCAAGAGATGACAATCAGACTGGACCGTTCAAGTATTGGTTGGGTTATTTCGAATCTGGTCATCTTAGGTTTGGGTCATTTCAGGCCAAGTCAAGCTTTCAGGTCAAGATGAGTTCCATTCAAATTTTCATGTTTAGACATCATATTGAGTAATTTAATCCAAGCTTCGGTGGTCAATTTCGTTAAGGTTGTTTGAAAACCACTTTTTAGTCTGATTAGTTATCGGTGGAGTCAATCTCTATAATAATATCAAATCGATAACATGTTGTTTTCGTGTGTTTAATGAGATAGTAATTTTTACTATAAAAATAAAAAAATTATCTCATTTTATTATAGTCACGATTTATAATTCAATCAACTTGGAGTTCGAGTGTATAAGGTTGGATCATGTGATAGGTTCAATGGCGCTTTTGGGTTAGTTTCAAGTCAGCTTGGGTTTTGATCTTTTGGGTTGTACTTTCATGTTTTTGTTAGGCATCTGCTCGAATCAGATATAGGTGTAAATTTTCTAGGGGGTTTGATGGATCAGATTAACTTTGTCAACTCTTATGTTTTGTAGAATGCTATCAATTTTAGCCAATCAATTACCGCTTTTTTTTTTTTTTTTGTTAGAAAGAGGTGGCTAGGCCACAAAGTTCTTACAGACGAATAGTTTTCCCAGTGGGAATATTCAGACAAAAGTCGTCATCTAATAAGTTCAAAATACAAGGTGGGGGTTGTGCCCATGTCGTCCAGCTATCCTTTGATGATCCCAGTTTCCTGATCTCTTTTGCTAAACCATCAGCTAATGCATTATGCTCTCTGCCGAGATGTGCCAAGGCGACTTCCTTCTCCATTCCTTTTAATAGTGCCCTGCAGTTCAGAATAATGTTAGAGGGATGGCTAAGGGTATTTGACTTGATTGCTTGGACTGCGTCCCTACAATCTAATAATACTCCGACATCTTTGAGTTGCTTGTCCTTCAGCCACATCATTGCCTCTCTGATCGCCCATGCTACTGCTTCAAAGCTGGAGCAGCATATGATCCTTCTTCCTTTACCAGTTATCCATTTACCAGTTATCAATTACCGCTTTCCTAACTCTAATTTCAAATTACATTTGCAATGTTAGTTGGCATTTCCCCCTGATTTCTGGCTTAGTGCTTAGAATTCCAGAGTTAGCTAAATATCTTATCTGGACATGCAGGTCGTAGGTTAACAGTGAATTGAGAAATGGATACATTTTCGCATGTTCCTCCGGGCTTTAGATTCCATCCAACAGATGAAGAGCTTGTTGATTACTACCTTCGGAAGAAAGTTGCTGCAAGAAAGATTGATCTTGATGTCATCAAAGATGTTGATCTCTACAAGATTGAGCCATGGGATCTCCAAGGTATAAGCATTCTCTTGGTTCTTGAGTCTATTGTAGACATACTTGATTTACCTGCAATATGGTGTTCGGAAGTGCCGGCTCAACCCCAAAGCGGGGTGAAGCCAACTGTTTAAGGCCACCTAAGTTATCCAAAATTTACCTATATAACAAAACTATAGGCCCCACTTCAAAAATAAGAATAAAATTTGCAAACATAAATTTATAAAAATAAGATAAAAGGGCTCGGTTTATAGTTTTGTCTTTAGGCTTCTATAATTAAGTCACGAGCCGCCACTAAGAAGTGTGAAGCTTTAATATGCGAAATTTCCTGTTCATATGACAGAACTATGCAGGATAGGGAGTGAGGAGCAAAATGAGTGGTATTTCTTCAGCCACAAAGACAAGAAATATCCAACAGGAACCCGCACCAACCGTGCTACCAAAGCTGGATTCTGGAAAGCTACTGGAAGGGACAAGGCGATCTACCTGAAGCACAGCTTGGTTGGAATGAGAAAGACTCTGGTTTTCTATAAAGGCCGAGCCCCAAATGGTCAAAAGTCTGATTGGATTATGCACGAGTACCGCCTAGAAACAAATGAAAATGGAACTCCTCAGGCAAGTTTATATAACCTTTAATTTCATGCAACATAATACTCTAATCATGTCTCATATAAAGCAGTGATAGGAACCAATGCAAAGCCACATAAGATACAATTTTTTTGATAACATTCCGTTTTAGTGTATGTTATGGTTCATATATGATGTATCCTGTATCCATATAGATGTATATTGAGTACGTAGAATAAAATTGATCACACATGCAAAACCGTAGGCCGTAGCTAGGAGCTTTTGTAAGGAGAGGGTTTTTGGCCTCGTATATGACGTTTTATATGCTAGATGCCTTGTTTTCCTAGCTAGTTGTTTTTGTCAGCTCTTGCTCAAGTCTTATTTTCTTGGAGTGAGTTTATACGTTGTTGCTAGAAATGAAATGTATACTGCTAACGGTCCATTGCGTATAAGTAATAGTATGTGGGGGTGATACGAAAAGTCGTTCTCAAATTAGTAAGAGTTGTGAAGAAGATCACATCAACGAGGGTGTTGTATGGTAAGTTGGTAACAGGTGGTAATGAAATGGATAATGCAAAGTGAAGGTTTGGAAGTATTTGCTTAATGTTGCTGCATAATTTCACTAACTGATATATTTTTTTCCGTGCAAATTCATCAGGAAGAAGGCTGGGTGGTCTGCAGGGTGTTCAAGAAGCGAATGCCAACAGTCCGTAAGTTAGATGACTCTCCCTGCTGGTATGACGATCAAGTCTCATTCATGCCAGACATGGACTCACCGAGGAGGATCCCTCATCATCCCAGTTATCATATGCCTAGCAACTTCCACCCTCACCACCACAACCATCAGCAAATGTATCCTTGTAAACAAGAGCTTGAATTACCTTACAACATTTCCCACCATGACCCGTTCCTTCAACTCCCTCAACTGGAAAGCCCTAAAGTTCCCCAAGGTAGTGTCAGTTGTAGCTCCATGCAAACCTATGGACCAAATGGCAACCTACAGCAGTCGTCTCAGCTAACTCATGACCAGATCATTAGCCAACAACCGTTGGACTCAATGTTTGGAAACCACTGTGGAGCCGATCAAGTCGAAGATCAAGTAACAGATTGGAGGGTACTTGATAAGTTTGTTGCTTCTCAACTTAGCCATGATGATCATGCTTCTCATCCTCCATCCTGCAAGGAGTCAAATTATTCAAATGCTCCTATGTTTCCCGTGTCCGAGCACATGAGCATAAGCCCTAATTCAAATAAGCAAGATCTAGGGGCTGGATCAGAATATGCTTCAACGTCCACCTCGAGCTGCCAAATTGACATGTGGAAGTGAACGAAAACACTTGATCTCATATGCTAACTAGCTAATCTGATTATATACATATACATACTACTGATTATAAGTAGTACATTTACTACAACTCTACAAGAGAAATCTTGGACAGGTTCCTTGTACATAATAAAAAAAGGTATGGAACATTATACTGTTAGGGTGTAGGACTTGGGAGACCAACCCTTATATCGGTCCTCAGTCCTCACTGTGATTTAGGAACTACAAAAAGGCTATGGTTCCTGAATGATAGCCTCCATGTTTAGGAGACTGAAAGGCTTCCAAGTATTATTGGGATTTTAGACTCATTATATGATCATGCATTCTGGTTGTATTTTATTGAAACTTAATTTACAAATTGGAAGTGTTTTATCATGTAATTCTTTATTCAATGATTTCCCTGTTAGAACCCATTTATAGCCATGACATTCTATATGATTTAGTACGTAATTGTCCAGAAAAAGGGTCTTTGTAACAACTTTTTTTTTTTTGTTTTATTTCTGTAAATTGCTTAACTTGTTTGATTCTATATAAGAGCATAGTGTCTTGGCATGGGTATAGAACGCAGGAGAGCTTGATTGTTGGCCAATTGGAGCTCAATGGCGGTATGTTGAGAGAGCACAATGGTGAATGAATTGCGAATACACACAAGGTTGGCTCAAGAAGGAGAGTGAGAGTGGTGAGCTCATGAGCCCTGGTAGTGGAGTGTGGTTGATGTGTTGGGTTCTCCTTGGGGGGGGGGGTATTCACACATAAGATAGAGATTTATGTTAAGTCATGTGTGAGTTAGGAGTCCTACGTACTTTAAAAAAAAAAAGAAATAGGGACATGATTTATAAGTCATGATCACATCTCATATATTGTCAATTGGTTTACGATGTAACCTCACAAATTGCCCCGTGCTTCTTTCTTGGCATGTGGATTTCTCCTCATTTTGTGATGTGTCGATCTACAAATTTAGTTATTTTATATCAACATTGTAAAAAGAATTCTAAAGAAAGAAAATTACCTTGGTTTTTTTAAAGGTAACTCTTTCATAAGTGTTAGTAATCCTTTGTATATATCTAGCTATAATCACCATATATGGTCATACGGAGTAACTAATAAGGTTAACTTGCTGCCAGTCATTGGACTTAAACATGCCTACACAGCTACAACAATCAGTGTTTTAGCACTGGCCACTTGATATGGAAGCTATTATTGTACATTCACCAAGTCCCCAGTGTAGAGTACTAACTACTAATGAGACTTGCTTCAAGCACTCTAGCTAGAACCTCTTCACTACAAATTAATAAAAAAAAATAAAATTGGATGTTATTATCATTTTTTTTTGGAAAATTTGCTCAGAATATTCCCAAGTTTGTGTGGTCTTCCATTTTTATTCCCAGATTTGGGTTATTCCTTAATATTCCCAAGTTTGCCTCATTTTTTCAACTTTTGTGCCCAGTGACCGGTGAACAACTTTAACCGGTAAAAATCCAATGATGTGGCACAAAAGTCTCAATAACGAGGATAAAATTGTCATTTAAAAGGACATAGCATGGGTAAAAAGGTAATTCTACACATCTCCAATCCCCCATGACCTCATTCCTACTTTTAGTTAACAACAAACTTATATCTCACTCTCTCCCGTGTCTCCTCTAGTGAACCCACCAAACAACCACAACCACTCTACCACCATAGCCATCATGACACCAAGACCACAACAACGGCAACCACTCTGCCACCATAGCCACGGGGACACCATGGTCACCAACACACAACACCAGACCACCACCCCATAACTCACAACTCACACATCCTTCCTCCTCCTCGTCATAAACCACAACCCCACCGAAAAGGGTGTACAGAGCTGCAACACCAGACCACCACCCCATAACTCACAACTCACACATCCTTCCTCCTCCTCGTCATAAACCACAACCCCACCGAAAAGGGTGTACTGAGCCGGACATTTGGGTTGAGGCGGATCTTATATTGAGCTTGAGGAAGGGAGGAATGATGGCGGGGTTGTTGGTGCATACATACTTATATTTTGAAGAAGGTTTATGGAAGTTTAATTTGACATTGAGTTCATATATATTATGCTTTATAAGTTTAGCAATGGTTGAATGTTGTGGTCTTTTTGTTCTTCTTGGTATGCTTGTACTTAGAAGCTTGCAATAGCAACAATCAGGGAAGGGGATAGGGATAATGTGGGTTTGTTATGAACATTGGTTTATCAATTAGAGGGGGAAGAGAAAGGAAACTGCCACGTCAACAATATTACCGGAAATTTTACAACAAACCGGTCAACCGGTTACTAGGCACAAAAGCTGAAAAAATGAGGCAAACTTGGGAGTATTAAGGAATAATCCAAACTTGGGAATAAAAATGGAAGACCACTCAAACTTGGGAATATTGTGGGCAAATTTTCCTTTTTTTTTTGTTGTTGTTGTTGTTGTTTTTGTAATTTATCATATATACTCAAGGTCGAAGACACGAAGCTTGTTATACTCCTATAAAAAAAATGCAGAATAACTGTGCCACTTGACTTTAACCGTTCAAGTAATGTTTTTTTAATTTGTTGGTACAAACCGTTCAAGTAAAGCTTTAAAATCACGATATTTTCATCATCGGAGAATGTCATAAGTTGAACCCTCTCACTCTCAAACACTCATCAGTATAAAGGTTATTGCTTGAGGGAATAATTTTGTGCATGTAATTTAAAAAAAAAGTTCATTTAGAAAAAGTTATGTTACCACGAATGTCATTGTTTTCTTCGTTATTCTCCTATATGTATCCTATTTATAAAACGGATCATAAGCTGGTTTACTCTTAACTACATTGTAGTATCTTATACTCTCTACTCCCAAAAAAGGCAACTAAAGAAAATGGTGACAAAGAATAGGAATTTGGCACAATATTGACATTCCCAAATCTAACTGCACGAGAGGTGATTCTTATCTTTACCTTTTACCAAAGAAGAAAATAAAAATAATAACAAAGTTCTATTACGCCAACATGGAGATATAATTTTGATGGACAAAAACTTTTCATTCGGTGGTCCATTTATGGTTATAGTCTACTGTAGTTAAAAATGTCTCAAGTAAACTATTGAGAAAGTGATGAAATCATGCGCATTGAACTAAATTACATGTTTATATAGAGGTAGTATACTGGGGATGCATGCTACTATTCGTGTCTTTCCCATTTCCAAAACAAGAAAGCCCCCATTACAACAGCACAATGTACCAATTACATTCAACAAAAAAGAAGCTGAAGCATCTGTCCCTCTGTTGCATACGTTGTTTGATCGTTATCTGAAGGACGTACCTGGCTGGAGAAATCCCCTCTGATGTACAGATGTCTGACTATTCTTTGTCTTGCTCCATAGAATAGTAAAACATATATAGAGCCTTCAGCTCTTACATACTCCATTAACAGATAGAAACATTATTTTCCATACGTCAATGCATCAAGAAGAGATCATGTACACATTAGTACAATCTCTTATTCATTGGGCACATAGAAATGTGTATATCCATGTTGGAGCTCTATCATCCACGAATTCGATGCTTTTTTGTGATGTTCTAAACTCTCACTGGACTGCGACCTTTTATGTGCATGGCTGGAAATATTGACAAAAATATTAATTGGAATTGTGGGACTTTATAGTGTGAGCACAATGATGGTTCATCCTTTTTTTCTCATTAGAAGACCAGTAGTATCCTCTTACTTGGGTTGAAGTCAAGCATCTGAATCAATTGCTTTTAAGCAATCTTGGACAAAAAGAAGAAAATTGTTAGTCCTATTTTGGCAACCTGACACAATCATTGAGCGTGCTCAAATAAGAGTATATTCTAAACTAAAAAAAATAATGCTGGTCCTGCTATTCTATTAGTTTTGTGTTTTAATATTTAAGTTTTGCGTAAGGTTGATAAGCATGCTAGGACATTCCCATCAGAGTTTTGTTCCCACTTCGTTGTTTTCTCCTTAATTTCCTTGGGTCACACTCTCTTATGGTACAAGAAATAAACTAAGCTTTCAGAGATATCCTATCATTTCACGCATACAAGGAAAAAAATGAAAAATATATTGAGTGACTTGGTGTACGTAACCTGAAGATCGATAGGTCATTTTGTTTTCTTTTTTCTTTTTTTTTTTGGTTGAGGTGAGGGGGAATTTGTAGGCAATTCACGCCCTAATTAAGATCAGATGAACCCCCAACTTCGTTCTTAGGGAATTAACGACTCATTTAACCAAGTGAAGTATTCATATTTGTATTTTCGTAGTAACTCTCAATATGTATCTCTTATTGTTTGAGCATCACAGAAAAATGCAACTAATGTGCAATGGGTAGAGAAGTATCATCTCAAATTGATGTGCAAAAGGTGATACCAAACGTTTTATTTACCTTAATATGTTTTATACAATAACACTCTGTACTTCTTTCCCATCCGGGATACAAATTGAAGCATATATATGAAGTCGTAGAAATGAATAAAGACTGGAACTAAGTTGAAGCAATGGGTAAGTCTGAAGAAATAATCAGCTTCAAGTGTAAATTAAGAATGTTGTTTGCACACTAAGATAGATGGTATCATTGTGTAGCAGCACTGCAGTAGCACCATGTGTTCGAAATATTTCATTATTCCAACACCACATGTGATTGCCTGCATTTTCCTATGACACTCCATGGGTCCATTAACTTTGTAGTAATATTTATAACTTGACAGTTGGTCATTCTCCAAGAATCGAGTATAAGGATAAGTATAATACCTAACAAATGATACACCACATATATATGTATTCGAACGTACGAGGCAAGACTTTAATGGTTGCTCATTGTTTTGGGTTTAGCCTTTAGATTATCTCATCATTGTAATCACCTCACTCTGATTTCTCGCCTAGGTATCGTAGGTTTCTGTCTGATTGTAGATCTGCATAAAAAGGTTCGTTTGCATTCCATTTTGCCCTTCAAGAAACAATATGCTAGCAAGTACTCATCGAAACTAGTCAATTGTTCATATGCTAATTAGCGCATACTAAATCAGCTTCTTGTGGAGCTTGGTCATTCAAATTAACTCTTCTATAATCTGTATACTTACATTACATTTAGAAAACTTAATTTCATCACGAAGTGGTAGGATGTGTCAGTAATATTTCTGATTGGTAAAGACGAAGGTGATGTACGTAAACGTTAAATCACAGGCTTAAATTTCTCATCCTCTTCTCAATTATTATACTATACGTACCCTTTATGTTTTAGATACTATTTAGAGCTAAGATATCACTGGATTAGTTCAGCTCCAGAAAATATCAAATCTTGTTGTACTCATGGATAAACATCATTTTAGATCTTAGACTAACATTTTGAGGATCGACTTAAATTGGTGGGCACATTTTCTCATTCTTTTTCCTTAAATAATGTAGTACCTAGCTAGAACTTAATTATAACTAGTATATACAATTTAATTAATATGTGACAGTTATACGTTGATTTAGCTAGTTGAGAGGCCAACTGTGAAAAAAATGTACAGTAGTATGTACTAGAATATTTTTTTTTTGGTGAAACAGTATGTACTAGAATATACTACTTGTTACTTGTAACTGTACACTGAATATTATGTTGATCGATCCAGTGAAAAATAACATAAAGAGTAATACTTCGTACGAAGTACTCAAATTGCTTTTCCGCTTTGTACTTGAAAAGTGGCGACGATCTCATAGGGTATACGGATTTTATTTAAATTTACGAACAAGTTGAAGGACTAGAGAAATGACAAAAAGGAATACCAAATGATTTATGCATGAAGAAATATTGATGATGAGAAACATCGAAAAGTTTGAGAGTGAAGAAGTCATTAGGTGGGCACTCATGAAGGGGAGTTGACATCCGAAGAGGGCACAGTTTACTGACATCAAGGAGACATTCCCAATTCTTTGTTTGTTTGCTTCTTCACCTCTCTTTTTTGACTTGATGATCATATCTTCGCTGAATGGTCCCAATTGGTCATACTGGTGGACTGTAGTTAAAGAACGCCTATTTTTCACGCTGATGAACTTGAGCTGGGAAGTTTTAGACTTCTTCAAAACGGCGTAGGAGGTTACCAAGCATGGATAAGGTACTGACTTGAGGTGACAAAAAATGGAATAGAAAAAATTGGGATCACAAAGTGTGAGATAAGCTTAACCTCAGAACACCATTTAAAAAATACATAGCAAACAATATATTTAATAATATTAATAAAAAGAATTAATAAAGTATTGGTTCGGAATTGGACTAGAACCCGATTTGTATACACCCAATCCATATTCTAACCGAGCCTAAATATTTATTAATCGCAAATCCGTATACATTACATTTATATTCAACCCGATCCATTCGAGAAAGATTTTACAGGCCCACTTTTGAAATTGCGAATGAGATGTTACGGGCCATGATATCAACTGGGCCTGTTAGCTGTACATATGCCCATGACCGGCAAATCTCATCATGGAATATCATGTTAAGTTTAATTCAATAAGGTAGGGCGCTACTTTCAAATCATATATGTTAAAATGAGAAATTACTGGGTGAGTCAAGGTTGTTATAGAAGAGGTTCCACATAAAGTAGGACACCAAGACAGACAGATATTGCCATATTGGAGTCTGATAGGAGTATATGGTAAGTTGGTACCAAGTACAAAGTTAAACCGCCTTGAATTCCTATATTCCATGATCATACAGTATTTCTAAACTTCACGGCTTTTCCCTCAAAAAAACTAAACCTCTCTTCCTATATAACAAGACCTATATGAGCTCACCTCATACCACAAATTCTCTGCAATTTTTCCTTCGCCTCCTCTACCAAAAGACTTATACATCATCAAACACGACCTTAACTACATGATTATGGCAACCTCAACTCTCCATTCTCTTGATGCTTTTATTCATATGATAGACAAGCGTATTAGAGACAACTACAATTATGAACCATTATTGCGATCATGCATCGATGATCTTGATCAACAAGTAATACCCGAAGAAGATAAAAACTTTGGTGTTTTCAATGATTCTGCCTCAGAAGAATAAGACTCTTTTGATGTTTTGACTCGTATGTTGGGCGAAAGTATTAAAGACAACTTGGGTTACAAGTATGAGCTATTAGAGAACAATGTATGCACTGATGATGAGATCATACCCCTACATGATGAACATGGTGATTCAGTCCCTTTTGTGGCTTCTTGTGAATCTTTCGCCAACTTTTATGATGAGTGTGAGTCCTGATATGCTGATGATTCTGAAGAAGTTGAGGATTTGGA
Source organism: Corrigiola litoralis (assembly GCA_901111285.1). NCBI lineage: Eukaryota > Viridiplantae > Streptophyta > Magnoliopsida > Caryophyllales > Caryophyllaceae > Corrigiola > Corrigiola litoralis. Next base: position 12,609 of record CAAKMY010055129.1, read on the forward strand.
TGCTTATCTTCAAGGAATACATGAAGATAACCTAGTTGTAAGCGATGATGACTTTGAACATGAAGATGACCTTTCTGATGCTTCTCATCAAACATTCAATGAACACATTGATGATTTCATACCGCTAGAGTCTAAGTCTGCCATCTCTTATGATTCTATGTTCGTAAACATTAGTGATAATTATGTGCAAGAACGAGTACATCAAGATGCTGACTCGAGCAAGGCTACATTCCCCTTGAGAATTCTGCCATCTCTGAATATGATACTCTTGGTAGAAATTGATTTCCTTCATATAAATCTGGTGGTGAGTACGAACCTCAGTGCGATGATAATGATTCTGAAGAAGTCGAGGATTTGGATGCTTATCTTCAAGGAATATATGAAGATGACCTAGTTGTAAGCGTTGATAACTTTGATAATGAAGATGACCTTTCTGATACTTCTTGTTTTGGTAAAAAAAAAAACAATACGTTGAATAAATATACGGATTTGAGGCCTACTAGTATTAATGTACGAAATCAAGCAATGTTAAACAGATTAAATGCGAAATGTAAAGTGCACAAAACAAAGAACACAAGGATTTTGACGCGGAAACCCGTTGAATAGGAAAAAACCACGGGAGGGATGCCCCTGCCTGCTTGAATGATTTACTAGTTTCTGCTTCGGTTGTTTCTGTGTTTCTCGGATAATCTGTTCTTTAATTTCGAGGATCTCTGGTGTGTTTTTAGGGTTTATCAATGGTGGTTTCCTGGGATACAAGAGCTCATATGCTAAGGTGTAACTAGCTGGAATGATGCGTACGTTCTAATCTACTCTAGTGTCCCTTATATAAGTTGACAACCTAATATACAAGATGTGTAACTGTAGCCTAAATATGATCGTTGTCTATCCTGTTTTTCAAGGACTCATCCCGGATTCTCCTCTGGTAGTTGACAACGTGCAAGAGTGGGCAACAGATCTCTATCTTCTGCAAGCTTAACTTTCGCTAACCAACTGAACATCTTCAACGACTCTTTATTTGATCTGCTTGGCATGGCCACACAGTCCTTAATCATCATAACTTCTGCTCTGCCAAATAACGACGTCCAGACTTCTAGTTGGTCTTCGACTTCCAACCAGATCTCACGAGCTTTGTACGA